>PVJD01004236.1:0-141959 GCA_004026545.1 Mormoops blainvillei
AGGTAAAAGGCTGCACTGAAATAATATGATTGTTTTCCAGAGTAAGAACAGGTGAATCCCCCCAAAATTCACCACTTCAGACACTGCCTTCCCTCTGCCCTCAGCGACAATCCAGCACCTCATTATTCCTTCTGACCCTGAGCTTCCTCTCAACACAGAATTTGCCTTAAATAACATCAAGGAAATTCGTCTCAAAATACTGTATACCACTCATTTCCCCTAAACGTCTTAGAGCTGTTTTCTGTAATCCAGTCCAATTTATCCACTTAATGGTTTTAATCCCACTCGCTCCTATTTTTCCTAGGAATCATTATTCTGTTCCCCCCATGGCTTCCTCCTTTTCACCGAAAACAAACTTCACTGTTCGCGTACTGCAGGCTCCCTCAGCACCTCACTGCCTCCACCAACGAATCTTTCCCTTCTCAAGCCATTTAAAATCCCTGAAAAAATAGTTTCCACATTTCCATCCCTCAACCAGTACCTGTCTTCTCTTAGGCCTTGAAATTTGACTTCTGCTACCAAAAATTTTTGAAAGTAACTGTGTTTTCTCATTACATCCTTTCTGAGAACCCCTCGAATGTTAAATTTAGTAGCAATTAGTATTCCTTTGATGGGGGTTACTTCCTACACTTTGGTATTTTTTTTTTTGTCACTCTCTTCTTCCTGAAACTTTCCAGTAGCTGGGTCACAATGAGGTTGAACTGTTGTGGGTTTCCTTCTACACACCCCTTTCTTTTTGGTTCTTTCCTAGCTCCTTTTCAGTTCCATTTTCTGTCTAATGTCACCTATTAAGAATTTGTATTGCCTATGATTTCATATCCCACATTGTTCTTCTGTCTAAAGATTCTTCCCTGAATGATCCTGTCCGATTCCATATGTTTACCTGCATTGTACAGGCTGATAATACCCAAGACACCTTACCTAGTGTTAGTCGCCATCTTTCCCCTGAACTTCTTACATATATTTGATTACTGCTGCACACCTGCTCCTCACTGATACAGGGACAACTGGATCCCAAGAGAACTGCTCTAACTTCCCCCTTCCTGTATGCATGTTTGCATGGGTATCAACATTGAATATTCTGTCACAAATAAGTTCTCTCCTTTATCCCCACACCCAATTAGTCTCCAAGTCTGACTGTACCTATTAAATACTTTCAAATCCCTAGTTTCTTCTCCATCCCTACTACTACCTCTAACTTCTAAATTAAATGTATTGGGGGACATTGATTAATAATATTACAATGGTTTCAAGTGAAGATTTCCATGATACATGACCTGTATATCACATTATGTGCCCACCACCCAATGTCAAATCATCTTCCTCTACTAACTCTATTTTCATGCATTCACTTATTATTTCTGTTACCTGTCCTACGAAAAGGCTCCTAAAAGTAGCACTCTCCAATTTTATCCACAGTCGGGTCTATCTCTGTGTAAAGGCAAGAGGCTGCAGAGCATAATAAGTGTAAAATACAAAGTCTTCTTTGTTACAGAAAGATTATTTCGTACAAGCTTAATTTTATTTAAATTTCTAACCTTTTATTCATACATTAAAATAGAGTAGGCATTTATTTTAAGACTCTGTTCATGTTAATAATAAGACTTTTGAGCAACATTTTGAAAATTGAGATTTATAAACTTTAGGGTTCTGAAATATTTTAATATAAGTTTACAAAAATGTTTCATAATTAAATAAGCTTGAGAAATATTCAGCTAAATAAATTAGAGAATTTTTTTACTATAAAACTTATCAAAACCTCAATTTTGTTAACATGTGCAAGACTTCCTAAGAGAAATATATCATTTTTAGTATTTCATAAGCATTTTGATCATGTCTTAGTATTGCTACCAATGTATTTGGAATAATCTTAATAACATTATTTGAAAATACCATTATAAAGTATTTACAGCCTAATAAACTATACTTAGGTATATACAATGTGATATTTTTAGATAACATAAATCAAAATTGTTTTCATATTATTAGTTAATTTGCTGAAAATTATTTTCTCATCTTTTCTAAATATATTGATTTATGAACAGCAAATTAAGACACTTGGAGTATGAAGAAAAGATGAATTTGAAATCATTTTGCATGGTAAGTGTGATTCCCAATAGAGTCTATTTAAATCTTTGTGAGATACTCATCCTTAATATCACTAAGAATGCAGGATTAGACTGGAATAAATTAGTGAGATGATTAATTAAACTGGAAATATTTATCATTATTAAAAAGTGATATCTCAGGGAATCTAAAAGAAGCTATCTGTTTCAACTCCTGCTTAATCTAGACTGACTTCAATATTCTCACTTTAGTATATTAAACTACAGCTTCATTGTATAATGCAGACTTGGTGGTTCTCAGAAGAATGTGATAGATTTTTTGAAGAAGGCAAGTAAGGACTTCTGAATTCATGCTTAATCTTACTTATCCCGAATCTTACAGGAACAAAATGGTTATCTTGAGCCTCCAATAATCTTACAATGAAGAAGGAAATTCTCACATGCTTGAATCCACTTTGCAAGACGTTCCCGTTTATACCCATGCTTACTACATGACACCCACCTGACGCTCTGAGTGTTCCCCATCGTTTTTGGAGGGAAGAGGAGGAGCTGTCTGGATGACTTCCTGCACACTATCCATCCCTCCTCAGATCTTTCATTCTCAGGCTGCAGAACTATTGATTTTCTTTTGGGATAAAAGTCTATCTCACATCTACATTTCAAGAAATGCAGAATTAGCAGTCATGTAATACAACATTTAGGAAGATTACGGGCCGGCAGGGGCTGTGATAATTCTGTGACTCTATGAGCAAGGAAGAAGGGAACGGGAAAGGATGACAAGGAAGGGAAAGGCAAAGCTATGCAGCATCCTGTTGTCCCCTGCTCGGGGGACCCAGGTGCACACTTCCTGGGAGCGAATAAGACCCTGCAGAGACAGCATGGCTGGGGCCACCTAACCAGCGCCTCATTCAAGGTGCCTGTCTACGAGACCAGAGGCCCCAAGTGGGAAGAAAGTGCAGAGGTCACACCTCATGACCAAAGCAGAGGGAAGCGGAGTGATCCCCTGTGGCTCTCAGGCAAATTTATCCTGTGTACTGTAAGAGCAAAGCAGAAGCCAGTGCATCCTAGCCAGAGAAGTAGAAACCGCCAAGAGAAAGTTGACCACATAGCGGTTGCTTGAATGGAGACGGTTGTCTCTTTTCTTCTCCTTCCTCATCTCACCAACACATCGGTATGCGAAAGACGCAAAAAGAACAGAGGGAAATTTCAGAGGTAGAAAATGCCTCCTCTCTCTTCCATCTAACCCTCCTGCAGTGGGCAGGCCCCCAGTTCAAGTCTACATGGGGAGAAGATAGAATTTTAAAAAGATGACAGAAGTTTTCCATCAACTGAAGTGATCTTTAATGAATCAGAGAGATCGAAAATTAGGGAATCTGTCAGAGATGTCCCAAGGGACTTTTGACCCATCACAGGTGAGAGCGGTGATTGTAGAAAAATGAATTCTCCATGTTTACATCTCCAGTGAGTTGAAACTACTCAATAAATCCGTTTTACATGGCTTTCATATCATGTGGCTCGTCAACACAAGTCAATTCCTTCTGAGGCTTTGATCAGAGGAAGAGCAACCCGTGGCAGTTCTGGGAGCAAAACTGGCAAAGTCAGACTTACTGAGAATACAGGCCTTGTCTCCAAGGTGGAACTGTCCTAAAACAATTTCAGACCCATTTTGATCATGTGCAATTTTCTCCTGCACGCTTTAACATACAATCCATTCATAAGATGCAATAGCTCTACATGGTGCAACACAGACCCTCAAAACTGGGTTGGTTTTCTCATTGTTTCCTTTGTGAGGATACAGCTTGACTCGCCGGTGGTTGTTGTCTGACTCATTTACTTCCTGTGCAGGCTATGTATCTCCAAAAGAAGCAGTGGTGTTGAGTGAGTCTTCTTGGAATTAAGAAGTGGTAGGGTTATTCTGTTCTTTAGATTCCACACATAAGTGATATCATCTTGGAATAAACAGAGAGCCAAACAAAAGAAACAGACACAGATACAGAGAACAAACTGATGGAGACCAGAGGGGAGGGATATTGAGGAACAGGATAAAGGAAAGTGATGCATTAAGAAGCACTAATTGGCAGTTACGAAACAGGCATGGGAATGTCGGGGCAGCACAGGGAACAGAGTTAACAATAGTGTAATAACGGCCTATGGGGCAAGGTGGGCACAGGCGTTATCAGAGGGAACACTTTGTAACCTCAACGAATGTCTGCTGGCTGTGCTGTACACCTGAAACTAATATGAAAATGATGGAATGCAAACTAATAAAAATAAAATGTAAAACCAGTTGATTATATTTGCAAAAAAAAAAAAAGTGGTAGGGTTAATGTCCTAGGAATGTGACTTTTGCAATGAGGAATTTCAAAACAGACACTCTTCCAATTATTTTGTTTACCTTGCCCACCTTAAATTGTCACTGAGAAATGTCAAGCCCTAATCCCCAAAATAGAAATTAGTGTCCACATCTGACAGGTTGAAGTAAAATGATCTCTCGTGAAATACCAAGCCAGAGAAGCTGCCAAAGTCCAAATGTCTGAATGTCCCAACAATGTTATGTTGCTTGAACTCATAAACTTCAATGAAGAGATACATAGAATTGAACAAGAATATTCACGTATTTATATTTTCCTAATGTTGTTTGTGATAATCTGGATGACACTATACGAAGTGTCCTAAGGAGAAATAGAAAGTAACTAACTACTTGAAATCCAAGCTTAAATATGCACAATCATGTCAGTTCTCACAGGAGAGTTCATTTTAATAGTGATTTTTTTTTTGCCTTTTACTTAAAGAAATCAAATAAAGTTTTCACAGAAAGTTAACAAGAAATCTTTGGCGGCTGCCCTCGGGTATCGCGATGACACGACCTTCCCCTTTCCTGTTGCGTATGGAGGGTAAAATGACAAGTGCTCCGAGTGACTCAGCTAATGGTCTGTGGCCTTCAAATTTGGGAAATGTAATCACCTCATTCATCATTTGCACAAGTAAAATTTTTGTCTTCCGTAACAGGAAATTAGGTGACTAAAGGCTGGAAGTACAAATCCATCTTCAACTAATAAGGTCTTAAGGAGTATAAGCAAAGGGTTCGTCTTGAAGCAGAGATTCAGAGGGGTCACAACCCATGTGAGCTAGTCACTCCCAGGACTTGGAAGCAGAGTCACAACAATAGCACCTGAGCTTTGTCAGCGATTGTTGAGGGCCGGAAAGCAAGTTTACAGGATCTATTAAAGCAAGAGAGGCAACCTTGACTCCAATTACCATGATTGTGGGGATTTTCATGACCATGTGTTTAATCTTCCTGGGCTGTAACCGGTAGGTTATGCTTTCAGCTGATTTGTGTACAGAGAGTTTTTAAAAAATATTTTCTAGTACCATATAGAACTGAGGTATTGCTTTTTGACTTGCTAAGCAAAGCATTGACAGGACTGGCAACAGCAAGATGGACCAGGCAATAAATATTAAGTTTCAATGTTATAATGATTTATGCTGCAGGTAATATTGGCCTCATTTATAAGGTATGATTATTATCTTTCATGATAAGAAGTGATGGCAGAAACAGAATGTTGGCAAAGGTAACTTTCTAAAGCTCTCTTATCGGGGAGATCTGTTTACAAGAATATATTGGGGTAAAAATCTTGATTACTCACACAGTAAAGGTGATTTAAATAGATATTCAATAAAACAGTGCTGCTCTTAGGAATTTTTTTTTAACAGCTGACACCAATTATTTAATACTTGACCATCTCATTCTAAGTAATTTATTAAAAAAAATAGTTTATTTGGTGAGTGTTTTACACAAAAGAGCAGAATGGTCTTGCAGGAACTACCAGCATAAAAGGCAGTTAAAGTTAAGCCACTCACCTCTTATGGTCACCAAGGCGATGACAGGTGTCTTTATAGAATGTCATGAGTGTGTCACTCCCAGCCTCCCTCTCTTTGTGTATGCCATTACCTCTTGCTTTGTGTATTAGTTATCTTTCACTGTGAAGATTACCCCAAAATTCAGTGGCTCAAAGCAACAATTTTTTTTTAAATCTCAGTTTCTGTGGGTTAGAAATCCAGGCACCACTTAGCCAGGTATCTCTGGCTCAAAGTGACTCAGGAGGTCGAGGTCAACCAGAGGCCACAGCCGTGCACCCTTCTGATGGTGCGCCTGGAACGGGAGACTGGCTTCCGGGCTTCCGAGCTCCCTTAGGCGATTGTTGGCAGGCTTTACTTCTAACTGTGGGCCTCCGTTCCTCTCCAAGTTTTTGGGTTTCCACAGGGCTTCTCATAACATGACCACTTATACCCCCTAGAGCAAGACATCTGACAGAGGGAAAGAGAGAGACAGACAGAAAAGTATACCCAAGATGGGTGCCACAGTCCTTATATAACCTGATCTTAGAAATTACATCCTGTCACTTTTGTGGCATTCTATTAATCAGAAAGAAACTTGTTAAGTATGATCTACATAGATGGGGAGGAGAGTACACCAGGTTGTGAATGTCAGGAAGCAGGGATCACTGGGGGCCATCTTAGAGCCTGGTCTTAGACCACATAGAGATTCTCCATTCCACCTCATGGTTTACCCTCAATAACAATATTCTTCAGGTTATTGAGTTTGTAGTAAATAAACTTTGAAGTCTTTCAAGAGTCTACCTCACCCAAATATTCATCCCAAATTATTTGGGGCAGTATGCAAAATCCTACATTAGAGAGGTTCTTTGAAGTTTGAGCCTAGTATCTTCAAAATATTTTTTAATGTGTATTAGGTATAAATAAATCTACTTGATGCTGGTAGTGGGTTTGTCATATATGGCCTTTATTATGTTTAGGTATGTTGCCTCTAATCCCACTTTGCTGAGGGCTTTCCTTGTTTGTTTGTTTTTTTTCATAAATGGGTACTGGATTTTACCAAATGCTTTATCTGCATCTATTGATATGATCATGTGGTTTTTATCTTTCATTTTGTCTGATTCTATTTTGTCTGAAAATATATTCAGCACAGTTAAACTTTAGAAATGACATGCAAAGCCATAATTGCATGAGAGGGGTGAAGGTCCCTAAGTAAAAAACCTAAAGTTTAATTTGTAGAGAAATAATTTGAAAGGTATGAACAATAAGTGGAGCTCAGCAGTTGGGGTTCACGGTTAGTAAACGTCCAGTAAGTGTGGTGTCCGTTTCTTCCGGAAGTGTTCCGAGACGGAGGAGGGCGACGCCCTCTATTATGACGTTTAAAGAAAGTTGGGGTAAAGCTATAGTGTGGGAAAACCATTTCTCAGTTTTGTCTCTCCAATGTCTGCACAAATACTTCTAAATACGCAAGTCCTTGATGAGGAAGCACTTTTTGTGTGTATATTATTTATTGTTTTCTTCTTTGGGCAAACACTAACATATATATATCAACAATTAACACTACGTGTGCCCTGGTAATTTGTTTAAAGAATTAGTACAATAAGGTAGAGGATGCTGTATTTTTCTAGTTATATGGTTCCTTTCAGTGCCAACTGGAAATGGGAAAGTATAGGGACTCTTGCCTGGTAGAAGTGAGCAAAATGCTATTTAATTTCATATTTTGCTATAGAGAACCCTCTATTCACTTCAACTTGCTATATGTATATTCCATTTCTCTAAATCCGAGTGTGCCTATTTTCACAGAAACTAAATGCACATAACACACACTATATCTGTACGTCTGCCGATGTCAACGGCTGTTATCTATGTCATCTAGTCACACATATTCCCAATGACACGGGCCTGGGACATCATTAAGCCATATAAAACGGTACAACTGCACTGGAGAACAAGTGATAGATGTTTTGTGTGTGCACTGAAAAAAACAAAACAAAACTGAACTTTTCAATCCTGTACTTGAAGCTGGATGTTGATAATTTTTACATCGACACAGAAATTCTGTGCCTAGAAGAGAAACAGCCACATAAAGACACATTTTCATGTTAAATGAAAAATAAATGATAGGTAATGTGATTTTTAATTTTAGAAGATTCTTTAAAAAATGATAAATAATTATGGTATCAAAGCATTCTAATTCAACTGATGTACAAGAACAGCTAAGACATGAAGCATCCTGCTTGGGTTTAAAACACGCCTTCATAGCAAAGAAATACAGCAGCTTTTTATTGCTAACAATTATGCTTCCCAAAGAATAACTTCAGTTTATCACTTTAAAATATTAGGGAATGTCAAAAAGTTCTACTTCTTCTAGGGACTACATCCGTACCTAGTGGCGGAGGACAGAAAGAAAAGCGTAATTAGCAGTGTGCTATTAAAATCCGACATTTAGTTCGGCCTACGCCGCTGAAAATGACTCCTGACTGGCATTTTCATTTTCATTTCCACACATGTTCCTCTTCCACTCCGAATCCACTCAGTAAACACACACACAAAATAATCCTTCTTTGTGATAATCAATTTAGTAGGTACTAATACGGTGCCCTATGGATCTGCTGTGAACTGGGAACAACAATATATTTGTTTGTATTTAAGCTAGTGACAGTCTAAAGAAAGTTTTCTGGGGTTTTTTTGGTTTGGTGTTTTTTGTCTGTATTTTTCTTTTCTTTTTTTTTTTTTTTAATAGGAGCTGATGGCCAGCTGGTTAGAAATCATCCAGGTTCTCAGAACACTTAGATTTCAGGTGCAAATTAACATTGATTCACCTTGTACTCTTGAAATAAAAAAACTATATTGCTCTGAAATATAAATTGCTATCATTATCACCTCATATTGATTTTTTTTAGATTAAAGCAGTGATTATGAAATAGTTTCTTTTACTTCTGCTGAAACATTCGATGGTTCTATATACTTCGAATAAAGAGCGGGCATGGTAAATAATGATTAGTTAATTTAAAAAAGGTCCTTATTCAAAGTAACCATGAACAACATAGTGCGAATGACAATCAAAAAGCACAATATGACAGATGCCACCAGAAACTCTCATAGAGGCTTAGGCTTAATTGCATAAAAATGTGGACATAATATTTCAGCTCATTAGGGTAAAAACCAAGGACTGTGATTAATGGATCATGTGATAAGAGGTTAACTTTTTAAGAAATTGCCAAGCTGCCTTCCAAAGTGGCTATACCAATTTACAATCTCATCAACAGTGAACAAGGATTCGTACTATTCCACTTCCTTACCAATATTTGGTATTATCGGTGTTTCGAATTTCTACCATTCTATGTATGTGGTGGTATCTGCGTTATTTTAATTTGCAGTTACCTGACGATAAAAGGTGTTGAGCAACTTTTCATATGCTTATTGCCATGTATGTCTTATCTGGAGATGTCTTTTACCCATTCGTTAATTGTTTTTTCTTCTTCTCATTGTTCAGTTATAAGAGTCCTTTATATATATTCAATAACAGTCCTTTATCATATATGTTTTTCATAAATATTTTCTCCCAGCCTATGGTTTGTTTTTTCATTCTCCTGGCCCTGTTTGTCACAGAGTAGATAGGTTTTAGTTTTAATAAAGGACAGACTATGTTATTTCTTTTATAGACTGTAACTTTCGTGTTGTATATAAAAAGTTATTGCTAAACCAATGATCTATATTGTGTTCAAGGAGTTTTATATTTTTGCATTTTCCATTTAAGTCTATGATTCACAGTGTTGATTTCGTGACAGTGTAAATTCCATGTCTAGATCTTTTTTTTTTTTGCTTGTGTGTGTCCTGTTGTTCCAGCACTATGTGTTGAAAGGACTACTGTTTTGCAGCTTTGCTCCTTTGTCAAAGTTCAGTTGAATCTATTTGTACAGGTCTGTTATGGGCTGTCTATCCTGTTCCATTGATCCAACACACTGTCTTGATTAGTATTGCTTTATAGTAAGTTTTGAGGTCAAGTAATGTCAGTCCTCCAACTTTGCTCTTTTCCTTCAGCATTTTCTGGTCTATTCTGGGTCTTTTGCCTTTCCCTATAAACTTTAGCATCAGTTTACTGATATCCAAAAAATAACTTGCAGGGATTGTACTGAATTTATAGAACATGTTAAAAAAATTTGACATTTGAAAATATAGCATCTTTTGTTCCATGAACATGAACTATTTCTCCATTAATTTAGTTCTTTCTTTTTATTTCTTCCATTAAAGATTTGTAGTTTTCCTCTATAGCTCTTGTATGTATTTTTTTTACATTTATTCTAAGTATTTCATTTAAGAAAATTCAAATATAAATTGTATTGGTTTTTAATTTCAAATTCCACTTGTTCATTAATGATATATAGGAAAACAATGCACTGCGTATTGGCTTTGTATCTTGCAACCTTGCTATAATTGCTTATTAGTTGCATGACTTTTGGTTAATTGTTTTATATTTTCTACATAGACAATCATATTATCTGCAAAGAAAGACTTTTATTTCTTTCTTTCCAAATACCTTTTATTTTTCTTATCTTCCTGCATTTGCTAGTGCTTCCAGGATGGTATCGAAAAGGATTTGTGAGAAAGAATATATTTGCCTTGTTCCTGATCTTAGAGAGAAACTTTCTAGTTTCTCATCATTAAATATGATCCTGGCAGGGGGGTTTTTTTGTTTGTTTGTTTTGTTTTGTTTTTTGGTAGATGTTCTTTATCAAATTGAGAAGGTTTTCTTCTCAAAGTAGTTAATTTTTAACTCTGATAGATAGAAAATAGGGTTTGGGTATTAATATATTTAAAAAATTCAAAGAATAAATGCTGAAAAATCTCTTCACCTAAAACAGATTTTGGAATAAAAGTGCATATAGGAACTGCAAAGTAACTAAACAGACTTTCCTTGCAAAAGTTCTGATTTATTTTCATATACATTTAAAAAATTAATAAGTAATAGTTACATCCCTATTTATGGAGGCTACAGAAGAAAGTCAAAAGCAGGAAATGCTTCAATTATTATCATAATGTTTATGTTGACTCGTATTGCAAATAATTTTGCTATGTATATAACAATTATTTAGCGTATATTTAGTGGTATTATAGGACCTACAAAGATGACTAAAATAATTTCTATCTTCAAAGGACGCCAGGATGTGTCTACAAAAGGGACAAATAATAACACTAAGTGAAGGAAGAGGCTGATGCAGCCTGAGAGGCAGAAAGACATTCGTGAGATCCAGGCTGAACAGTGTAAGTGGGCTTTTGCTCTTAAAATGTGCCTCCCAGTTAGAAACTCTTATTGCATAGTATCATTGGTAGAAATCCCTGCTAGATGTAGAAGAAGGTAAAGGAACCTAATTAAAGGAGCACATTTTCTAATAAGCTCCCAAGTAGTAAGCCACATGTTTAGTTCTAGGGTGATAACGTTTCACAGAAATGCCTTGTTTGTTTAGTTTTGTTTTTCTTTTTTACTTCCTTGCAAAATAATTCAACAAACTTGCACTTTTCCAGGAGAATATACCACCCTAGATATTTACTAAAGAGCAATTATCATGAGAGCTAGTAGAAAGTCCAGCCACATATTCATCATACCAGTTTCTATCAGAAAAGATCACAGAATATCTCAATATCCATAATATGGAAAGTAGGAGTAATTCTGTAGTCCCTTTCTGTACTAGTCCACCAAATTTTTATTCATCCACCTATAAATTGCTGCATACTTCTGCCAGATTCTCTGCTCAGCTGCTCCTTTGATCTCCCATCTGTTCATTTCTTTCCCTCTGATTGAAGAAACGAGAGGTATTTGCGGCTGTGTATTCCAATGAGAAGGCACAAGGCAAAAGATAGATGCGCGTGAATGAAAGGATTTCAACCTAAAGTGCCTTTTTCTGAAAATACTGCAAACCACATTGATTTGATTTTCCCGGGAGAATAGAATGACCAGATGCCATATTTTAAGAAACTGTCTCATTTTTAAACCCAGTGCTGCAGGAGTCCAAAATCTTCAAAACACCTTCAAAAAGGGCAGCAATATTTTGGCAGATAAGAAATAGGTTTTAAATACATTCCAATGGTTCCCTATTGCACCTGTAATAAAAATCAAACTTTTTATCATAGCCTAAAATTCCATGTGATCTGTCATCACTTGTCTCTTTTGTTCAACACCCCCCAAACGTACTGGCCTGGTTCAGGATGCAGAGCACGCCGCACCCGTTACCATCTTGAGATCATCTCCTACGCGGTTTCGTTTACCCGAAACCGTCTTCTCATGGCTGACTCCTCCCTGTCCCGTAGGTCTTAACTCAGGTTTCACCTTTCCTTTCCCATCTCTCTCTAAAGTAAGTGCCCACTGGTTATTGACTTGAGAAAGAAAGTGCAGTGTCATGATTATATTATGAACTTTATATTAAAACAATGGTTTAATACTCTGTCATCAATAACTGTAGTTGTGAACAACATTTGGCTTTTCAAGTGCCTTTCATAATTTATAAAATGGAGATGATGATAAAACCTCAAAGGGTTTTAGGTTTAATAAGCTCATAGAGTAAAGTGCTTAGAACAGTGGAAGAAGAGAAACATCTGAAAAATGTTTATCGTCAGTATCTTAGCACCCTCTTTGTTTCTTACAAACTTCTTAAAACAATATAGATTTCTTTTTCAAATTAAATTTTTGTCTACCTACTATACTACCTTTTCAGGTTTCTAAGGGCAAGAATGTATTGATTTTGTGTCATTCTTGTTTTTCTAATCCTATTAAAATGCCTGACACATAATAGGGTCCAATAACTGTTTACTGAATGATTAAATGGTTGACAGATACCTGGGAGAATTACTAAAATACTCTGTCCATGAATGGATTGAACTGGTGAGTATACCCTCTTCTTCCCCCTGAGTAATCAAACTTTTCTGTTAAAAACTGGTATCATCGCTCCTTAGAATCTAGGAGCTTACTCACTGTTGACTAGTGTGGTTGCTTCTGTAATGCAACCAGCTTTTTCATGGTATTAATAAAACTCATGCTTCTCTGTCCCAAAATAGTGAGACATCTATTTAATCAATCCTTCCAAAGTAAAGGGTAAAACCTATGTTTTAAGGGTAAGAATCTTTACTCAAAATGGCATTATACAATGTTATCATTAAAGAAAGGTAAAGACTATTTTTGCAAGATATAGTTAGTTCATAATTTAGAGAATGAAACCAGCTGGACCACCGAGGAAAATGGTAGGGAGTGCGTTGGCATTTACTGGTTCCCTTCTTGCCACGTTCAGCAAAGTTTTATAATATACAGACAAATTTAGAGTACAGCACACCTCTCTGAAGACAGAAATGGAAGGAAACCGTGCTACCTGCCCTTTTCCTTAAATCTATGTTGACTAAATGTCTTACAAATAAGAACCTTACAAGACTGAAAAACCAACTGATTCTGGGCTGCATATTTAAATGACTGTGGTGGCTTTCACAATACAGCTTTAGGTGGAGATAGAGCTGTTAGTCAGCCTTCCAGTAATGGGAGGGGAAAGCTATTGTCTTCCCACTCAAGCCTTTGTTTCATTGTATTTGGGGTCAATAGTTTAACAAAGAAGCTTAGAAGTAAAGTTCTTGGTAATTAAAAGCAGAGTTTAGGAAATGAGAAGTAAATGACAAGAGTTCCCAAGCTGAAAACTGAGTCAAAACAAGATTTTGGCTGTGGTCACTCCACATTGGAATGAACTGGATCCAAACTGACTGGAAAGCTGCTGAGTTTTTGGAAGAAAATTTACTGGAAAGAAGAAATGAGAAGAACAAGACAATGCAGGCCTTGTTGACAAGAACCTACAAAAAACCACCTTTTGGCTTTAGACCTGCAGCCCAGGCAGTGAGCTGGACCACCTCTGATAAGACCCCCCTCTGCCATGCTGAGAACTAGCTGTGGAAGACACAAAGGAGAGCCTTGCATTGGGCAGGACCATGGCTGTCCAATGAACCATGTGAAGAGATTTCCAGAACTGGCAATCAATAACTTTTATGTTCATGGGAATTTAATCATTCTCAAGGACAATGATCGCTTGGTGTTTTCCACTTTTTAAATGGGCATTTTTATTTTGTTACAGTGTTTTTTCCTCCAACACTGTATCTTCAATGGGTTGGGTCCAAGCTCAACAGACTATTAAACACAGTATCCAACCCTGATAGGGAAGATCATATACCACACTCACGTCCTAGAATTTGTCTGAGACGTAGTAAGTGCATGAGAGTTTAAGATGGTCTTTTTTGGACAGTGGTATGTGGGTTACCTGTATATATGCAGAAATTAAAATATAAATGTAAGCCATTCGATGGGTCTTCCAAAAAAGCACTTTAAGGAGACGACTTTAGTTGGAATCTGTACCATTAATATTCTCTCCCTTTACTGGAATCCAGAGTACAGATGAAATAGCTGGTGTTGCAGTGACCACCAGGTAACCATGAGACAACTTTGCAGGTGAAAGCCAGTGATACTAGAGCAAAAAGTTTGAGGTTGGTCATCATTATTATCTATTTGCAGACTTTAAGTTTTATGAAAGGAAAATAAATCCTTTCCTAATTTAAGACACTATTATTCTAGGTCACTGTACGAAACCCCAAATGTAGTTCCTAAATGCATTTTCATGCCAGTAGGCATCAGAACAAACTGTGAATCGCTGTTTTAGAGGTTTAAAAATCACATTACTTCATGATCTTTCTAGTACTTTGCCAGAGTTGAGAAAAGTTAACTAGCATATAATTATCATCATTATACTTTTAAAAGGTTCCAAATATCTAGTAGAATGTTAATAAGAATAATGTTCACTAGCTGTATATTAATTATTATAAGACTATGTTATAATATCATCTATTATACCACAGACTGATCATTTTTAAGAGGCTTGGTATCCGATTATGCTTTTAAAACAAAATCCTGGTTTCCTAGGTTACAGTTTAATAGATAAATGAGCACACACAGTGTATATGGATGCTCAGTGTAAACTAATGTTCACATACACACACCTAGACAGACATGCAACTCTGGATATGTTTGAGTATAAACACAGTAAATTTGACAATTTGTTACAACCCCATTTGTTTTAGCAGGAACTTTTCTGAACCTTAAGATTTTACAAATTAAATAAATTTATTAGACTGTCACAGCAAGTTTACTTTCTAAAGAAATGACAGGCTTGATTAGTAAGTATGCCCTTTATCTCTAAGGTTCTTATTTGTCTACCATTTCACAGCCAGCAATTCTGATGAATAGCACAATTAACCTTTCCGTTATTAAAACAATTAATTGCAAAAATTAAAGACATGACAGGGACAAAATATTAATGCATAAATTATTAGGTTTAGAAGTTATAATTATTAATCCATGTATAGTAATTGTGGTAAAAGCAATGGCCAAATAGTATACTAAGATCTGTGATAAAACTGTTTACTTTCTACTTCTTTCACAAACAAAGGGATGAATATTTATGTTGGGTATAAGGTTTAAAAGAGAATTAATTACAGCTAGGTACTATAAACATGTAAGGTATGACAATAAAGAATTGACACTGAATAGCTAATAAATACAAAGATCTATACATAGAAAAAGTATGTTTTTCAGAATGATCATCCTGAGAATAGATACATTTGTGCTATGCTGATGTTTACCAAAATAAGTTAGGATTGCTTGCTTGCTTGCTTTCTTTCTTTCTTTCTTTCTTTCTTTCTTTCTTTCTTTCTTTCTTTCTTTCCTTCCTTCCTTCCTTCCTTCCTTCCTTCCTTCCTTCCTTCCTTCCCGCCCCCCCCCCATTTACTTTCTTTCAGATTTGCCTCTTACTCTAGCTTATAGCTATGGGTATAATGCAAAGTAGTCAAGAGAAACTGAGCACTTCTGATTTGGAATCAGAATGTGTAAACTGAGTTCACCGCTCTGCCTTTTACTGGTCATGTAAGCTAATTTCCTTGAACTGCAGTTTTGAGAAAGCAAAGTAAACCTGCTAAAAGTCTCTCCTCTCATCAGTTTTCTAATAAATATGTAAGATATGATAAAACAGTTTTAAATGTCAAAGTATTATGGAAATGTGAATTACTGTTCACTATTTCTTTTTACCGAAACAAACAAACAAAAAACAGGTTCAGGAAAATATTCTATTCTGCACTGCCCAGAATGGTAGCCACTGCCTACATGTGGCCACTGAGCACTTGGAATGTGGTTTGCTCAATAAATAAGGAAAAGAACTTTTGATTTAATTTAATTTAATTTGATTTCATTTAAATTTAAATAGCCATACCTGTTGAACTTTCTACACATTTCCTTCTCTTTACACAGGAACAGGCGTTACTGAGCGCATTTGTTAGTTTGGAGCCACGGATGGGGCCATGACAGCTAGGAAGCCTGACCATCATGTTTTTCACGGGCATATGCATTAATAGGCACCACCTGTGTTCATTCCACTAGGAGCCGTGAGCCAAGGCATGTCTTTGCCCTTCCTGAGTCTGCTAGTCATGATATCCTTCATGTCATGAAATTTATACCTAATTTGCTCACACATGGTGAAGATTTTCCACCCCAGAACTAGGTTCTTAGGTTTGGACAGCCTAACAGAGCTCATCTACGTGAAACTCTGCTCCATGCGGCGGCCAGTGTGCAGTTAGTCCGAACAAATGCAGGAGGACTGACAGTCAGCCATACCACTGTTCAACTACCATACAAACCAGTGATGGTAAATTTTAATACTTTCCAATATGATAGGGCATGTTTGCAATAATAGCACTTGATGATTGTTTTGTTAAAGGAAAATAGGATGAAAGAGTATTTTGATTTGAATACGTAGCCTGAAATGTAAGCTATAAACTATTTCTAGTATGTAAAAGAGGAGCTAATATATTGTTGGTATGCCTAGATAGATAGGTAATTGTTTAATTGATCCTCTGAGAAGAAAATTTTATATTGTATAAAGAATACTCTGAATACATAGAATTAGGTGACAAAAATATTGGAAGATTTAACTTGGTATTTTGTGCTAGTTACATAGTAGGTCCTCAAACCATTTGTGGTGATTCAAAAGATTACTTCTTTTCACAGAAAGTTTTCAAGTTTCTCATTTCTTTGTAGTACTAATAGCAGCAAATGTGTAAAATATACATGGAAATTAATCAAGTTAATCAAGGACGCCTAAATTAATAAAAGAGAATATTCAATAATCACCATGGGTTACATATGCAAATGATAATATCTTGTTTCAGAGACAAATTATTAATTTACTCATGATGTCCTTTTCTGATGTGTGATCAAAAGCCGTTGTTATTCGTCCTTTTAACTCAGGTGAAGTTCTGGTGAAAAGGCAGGTGGGAACAGGTGGAGTGTGTTTTTCCCGGGGCCCTTTTGTTCAGTGGGGTGCCTCAAACACGGACACACTTTGATCTGCCTGACTGAGTGGAACTGTGTGTGGAACAAGAATGTTATTTCCTTTAAGTAGGACAAATTAGCGATACGTTTTTAAACTGAGAGAGTTTAAGAATAAATAAGCAGTATCATATTTTTCTCCTAAAATTAAGTAAAGTTTAAAAGATAAAAGAAAATGAAACTCACATTTCTACTTATAAAATAATTGCTTCTTCCTCACACACAGTTTTATTGAGATTAAGGCTTTATTTTTAGCACTATGCTCATTTAGAAATAAGATTAAATCATGTGAAACCATGAAAAGTATCCCTGTAGCACAGATTATCCATTCCTGCTATCACGTAATCTTATCTAATGCTATTTATCCATATTAAAAAGAAGATAATTCTACATTGAAACCTGAAAAAATTTTCACAGATCACTCATATGTGAACTCCTAGCCCATTATTTTTTCTAGAAAATGAACCGAATCACACTAAAGATAACATTGACCTGCCTGAGTCTTCCTGGCGCTTCTGATGTGAAGCAGTTTGCAGAATACCACTATGGCATCTCAACAGCACATTGTATTAGTCAGGGTTCTCCTGAGACACAAAATTAACAAGCTGAAGATGGGGGGCAGGGGAGAGGGTGCGGGGGTAGCGGGGAAGAGAGACATAGAGAGAGAGAGAGAGAGAGAGAGAGAGAGAGAGAGAGAGAGATGGTTTTTAAAAATTGGCTCATCAGATTATGGAGGCTTGGCAGGTCTAAAATCTGCAGGAGAGACGGGCAAATCTAAAAGAAAAATCAGTCTTTTTCTATTAAGCCCTTCAACTGAATGGATCAGGCCTACCAATATCATGGAGAATAATCTGTTTTACTTAAAGTCTATTGATTTAAATGTCATTTAACCTAAAAAAAAGCAGCTTTTCAGAAACACCTAGAATAATGTTTGATCAAACATCTGGGTAGCATGTCCGCCCTAGCCAAGTTGACACATGAACTATCACATATAGTTTTAACCTTAAATAAACCAATGACCTAAAGAAAAAATAAATTAAAAAGCAGGGGTGGGGGGTAGTTCCTGTCACTTGAAAAGCTTTAGTGATCACTTTAAGATAGTGTGAAAATGCATGCATATTAGTTTAAAAAAATGTGAAGGTGCTAAGTTTTGATCACTTGATCATTTTCTCAAGCAGGCAGAATTTACGAAAACCTTCATAATCTTTCCTTACTCTCAGCACAGTCTCTGATACGTTTACCAACATGTCAGTAAGTCAACATTCCCAGCATCCTTCCTACATGTTCAACTTTATTTACTATGGTTAAATCCCAAAATAATTTTCCCAAACTCACTCTACTCCCTAAGTGGATAAAATTTTGATTTTGACATACCAGATTTGATATATAATTTAAAAGAAATGATTAGACATCATCAAGCTAAGGTTGTTCTAAACAATTTAATACTAAATTTCTCAAACATTATTAAAGTATCTTGTAATGCATTTCTTAGCATTACCCTTGGATCCTGCCTCTGACATCGCATCACCTACCTGCACAAAGGAAATGTCAATCATATATGTGTATCCATCAGATTTTACTTAGAGGTTTCACATAGGAAAACAGGCACTAAAGATTTCAAAGGAGAATGAAACTCATTACAGGCCATAGTTGAGAAGTATGCCATGGTTAGCATTCTACAAATATGTAATCTTGTTATATTGTGAAATGCTATCATACTATGCCCTTTTGTAAAATACAGTTTACTAGAGCATGGCCAAAAGGAGTCAGGAGGCCAAGAACTGGAATAGGCAATTATATAATGTAAGTTATTTTTCTCATTTTAAAATAAAAATTTCTTTGACTTCTAATCCAATCTTTTTCATCATATGTCATGCTTAATGCCCCTGTGGACATGGAAAATTTAATAGTTATGCTTTACTACATCCATCTATATCATTGTTTTTCCTTGAAGAGCTTCGGAGTTTTAATTTACATGATTTTTATGTTAACTAAAAGGATTAAAGTTTATTTCCTCTATTTTTCTTTGTAACTTCTTAAACCTTCCTGTATATAATTTCAGCAAATGCAATGCAATTGAAAGTGTTTCCATGTGTATTAGAGTTATTATATGTCATTCTAATTTGCATTGACTTTTCAGGCAGGATTTGTGGAAATTCTTTAACTGGTTTTATGAAAATATATATGTTGTATGTAAATATAGCATTTTCTTTTTCCCCTTGTCAAACTGAAATGCTTGGACATTGCAAATTCTGGAATTTCACTAGTAACAACTGCAGCCTTTTAAATATTCTGTTGTAAATACTGCATCGGTCATACCTGGAGATCAATTAACTTAAAAAGCAAATTTTATTGAAACTAGCACTGTAAGTTTTATTAAATTTCATGAAGTATTTGTCCCAAAGCTTCAAAAGTAATTTTTTTCTCAAATATTTACTTAGTACATGGCATGATCTACATGGAATATTAACAGATGAGGTAAGGTTACTGTGTATGAACGTTCACTTCCCCCTAACCAGTGGCATGTAATACGTGTAAGGGACAACTCGTGGTGTTTGGAAGGTTATATGAGGAAGGACTTTAGGAATTTATCGTTGTCCTGAAATGCCCTTAAACTCCTCTCTGACATGACTGGCTGATCAATCATTTTGCCAGGACCAGAAATTTCTTCACACCTAAAGCTGATAGCTTCCTTCCCAGAAGAAAATGTGGGAACTTTCCCAGTGACCTAATACAATCAGTTGGTATCTAACCCCAGGCTGCCTGACACCAAAAATAATCTATCTTTCTCCTCCCTGACAGGCACATCTCATGCTTGCCCTAATAGAAGAGCAGACAACAGGAGGTCAAATTTCTGTCTCTGGAATTTACCTTCACGGCCTGCCCAGCAGATCACAGCTGCACTGCCATGTGCTTCTTGGCAGATAATGAAAGACTGAGGGGTGACAAGCACTTCTTGCCGACTCTTGCTTTATTAAGTATCCCTTACAAACCGTGTGCTTTAATCTGTATCTCAAGTAATGTCTCCTCATCTCTGTTCCACGACACGTTAAGCCAAGGAGGAAAACAGTCTTGCACAAACAGTGCATTTTTGAAGCACATGAATCTTCCTATTGTTGCGTCGGACATGATTCTGGCTCGTGTAGGGATTTACAATGAGTCTCCCCAAGATGTGCCCTTATGGTGCGGGAATTATTTTGAGCTAAAGGCAACTGAGACCCTCCCTGTAAGCTCATGAAAAACTCTTCCTTCTCCTTTAAAGAATTTAAATTAGGCACCTGGCATAATGAGAGTTATCACCAGAAATTTTTTTTAATAAACTCTCTATAGGTCAGAACAAACCTATAATTACTGAACATCTTCTCTTATCATCTTGTGAATGACCTTCCTCCCTTCTGAAGACCCAAGGCATCTTGCCCCATTCTGAGCTCAAGATGTCGCACATACCTAATTTTCTTTGTCTCTGAACCCACATACATGTGGGTTCCCATAGGTATGTATTCAACTAAATTTGGTCACTTTCTCTTGTTCACAGACTACCTGAAAGAAACTTGAAGAGGAAGGGAAAGTTTCTTCCTCCCCTACACTTGATTTCCATGGGATGGAGTAATGTCATGAAGATAATTGCACTTTCTAAATTTCTATAGCTAATTAATTTTTACCTCCTACATTTGCGTTTCTCCAGATGCCTAGGGATGGGCTGTGTATACGAGGGTGAGGGTTTGGGAGACTGTCCCCGAGCAAGTGGTGTTCAATTGTTAAACAAGGAGGCTCTGGGATTCATGAGGTTCTAGTGCTGTAGCTGCCTATTGAACCTTACCCGGGTCTCAGCCTGTAAATGCCTCAAGATTCTAACACTGAGGCCTGAGGACAAACAATCACAGTCAACCAGGCTTTCAGCTACAGCTAATCACCAGTTCCCTTACTTTGCTCCCATCCTTCTTCTATTAAACTCCCTCCCAGAGTTCAAGTGTCCCTTGAATATTCCTAACCACTTCCAGTTTGGCGCTGCCTTCTTCGAATAAATTTTTTGCTCAAAGAAACTCTCAAAAAACTCAATATGCCTCAATTTATCTTTTAACAGTGGTCAATCCTTCATGTAAGCTTTCAAAATGATACCGGCTGAGCTAAGAGTATTACACTCTGATCACACCTAAGAACTGCGGTTGCAAGAGAAGCAGAAAAATGGTAAGAAAGTGAGGCATCTGAAGTAAAAGGCAATGTCCTTTGATATTTCCAAGGATACTCTCTCTGCTACGTCCTAAGCCACACCAATTTAAGCATGCTTTCTCTAGGTGATAATAAAGCAGACACCTGCATGAGGCCATCACTGAGAACTCCTTCATCTATATCGCTCGGATGCCTTCCTATGCGCTCCCTTAATGAGTCTGAATGGAAAACACCCCTTGCTATGCTCAACTACAATAGATTCTCAGTCTATTATAGGGAGCAAGGTCAGCCTTTCTTCCTCTGATACGATATCCTGAATAATTTCATTTCAAAATGTCCCTTATTAGCTAGAGGCAATAACAAATTTGATTATTTAGAAGCCGGTCCCCTTGTTCTCTGCCATACTTCTTTCTATGGTTGTGTTTTATGTCCTCACAATAAGAGAACACTTTTTAACACTACAAACAATCTGCTGTGTAATGTGTACTATATAAAATGATAAACTACGGTAGAGATAAATATTGCAATTGGAGAGTTTCTGGAGGTAAGTCTATCCCTAAAAGTTGCTTAGGATAGAGATAAGAATGGCCTAAAACTTTTAAACTTCACATTTGCGTAATACAATAAAACCATTTTTAAATTGCTACCACCTTGCACAGAGATGATCAATCACTGCTAACCTGCCTACAACTTAGTAAATTATGAATCTGAAGAGATTACAACTGTCATCTTCATCAGCTGCACTGGCAAAAGATTCATATTTCCAATCCGGGCTATCTTAGCATACAATTCGGTGTTATATTGTCCTGCCACCAACTAATCATGATTTAGAAAGATGATGAGTCTTCCAAAGGCAAAACATGCATTTTCCTCTTATCACAGCGGCGCAGCTCACTTCCGCACAGTTAAGGTGGCATCCGTGTTTCCATTACAAACTCTTGATTTCAAGGGGTGATGCATGTTGTGAAAGTTCGCAGTGAGGCGACATCTGTCACATGCAGTGTGTCCTAGAATACTTAATAAAACTATACTGAAATCCTTAAACCTAAAATTGTCTTTTAAATATGTTTTTGTGACTAAAACCTCAATACCTCTGTCTATTATTTTCACCTTACAAATAATATTGCTTCCCTCATCACAAAACATGAAACCCTGCATTAAAAGTGGCATTGGGATAAACAAACTAGCCTTGAGCAACAAATCAAAGTTAAACATTCCATTTTTCTATGTCCTGTCGGGGAGTGCATGACTCAGACATGACCGATCAAAGCACTACATCCTTCTGACCAGAGTGGGCGTTCTGAGATGACCTAGTGACCCATGCTGGCCAGTCAGAATACAGCCCAGTGATTTGGGGATGACTCTAGAAAGGCAAGGTCACATTGCTTTTCTGAAAAACGAAAAATAAAAATAAGTACACTCTAAGTAAACATATATAAATTACTTCATAGGACTATTTGGTATGGAGATGACTGAGAAAAAGAAAATACTAATAATAGACAAAAGATATGGGAGTACTTCCTTTTAGCCAAAACTTCATTTCATTGAGGGAGATTTGTCTGATTCGCAAAAAAGGAAGGAAAGAAGGAAGGTGGGGGGAAGGAAGGAAAGGAAGGAGAGAAGGAGGGAGGCAAAATCGAAATGACGGTTCTGGAAAGTGACCTCCACAGAGAATGTGCCCCACTCCCTCCCTCTGTGAAGGAGGCCTTGTGGTCAAAGCAAATCTTACAATTCAATAGTATGTCGCTAATTAGTTAAAATGTTTAATTTAACGGTTAAGTAAATTCAGCTAATAGTTTATCTCAAGTGTGTGATTAAGTTATTCTTGAGGAAATTCTTTTTGTTGTTGTTGTGCCAAATCTCAATTACGATTTCTAACATGTTATTGGTTGTTTTAAAAAATGCTAATTCGGAAACAGAAACAAGGTGGATCTATATCTTAATCCTGGCTTGAAAATATGCTGCAGATGGGTGAAAGATCTAAATGTACAAAATAAAATCAGAAAAGAGCAGTACAAAGAGCAAGAAAAATTAATTTTTCTATAATCTTTGAGGAGAAAAGGCCTAATGTTGCATAAATCCAGGAGCCATAAAAGAGAATACTGATAAATTTGTCTATTTAAAAAATTTTTAAATTCTTATTATGAAAATTTTAAATGAAAAAAGATGATTAAAATCTGGAAGGAAATATGTGTAATGTGTGACAGACACAGCCGAATTCTTAATACTTAAAAAATTAACCAGTAAGAAAAAAATCAATAGAAAAATGGGGAAGACTTAAAGAGACAATACTCTTTAATACAAAAGTATATCAAAACAGCTATTAAGTGCTTCAGTTAGTATTTAGACTCCCCCATTATGGAATACAAATTAAAATTACATCGAGAAATCATTTTTGCTTAGCAAATTGACAAACAGGAAAAGTTAGCTAACACAATTTGTTAGTGAAATTGGAGAACAAGAAACAGCCGCTCCCATGTATCTTAATGTTTAGATTCTTATTAAAATGTATTTATAATCCCATTACTCTTTGGTCTCAAAATTTCCATTTTTGAAATTTATCCTATGGATTATCATGAACTATGAAGGGTATGAGGGGTTTTTTGGGGTTGTTTTGTTTTGTTTTGTTTTACTTTTGAGAAAACAATTACCCTGAAAGACTGGAGACCCCTGAGCCAGAAAGAAAAACTTGTATTACTTAATGGGACAGCAAACAGTATGAGTGGCATGCCCCCAGCTCCGCTTGTCCCTTCAAGTCCTCACGGAGGCAACACAGAGGGGCCCAGTTGGAGGCCACATAAGCGATGTGTCTGCATCACAGCTGAGGATGGCTGAGCTTAGGACTCAGAATCTTTTACGTTGACTAGTAACTAGGCCTGTTTTCCTTCCAGAGGGAGATATCGTCTCTGTTTTCCATGGCTGTTCACCTCCCAATCTTCCTTGATAATACAGACTGGAGTGAGCCACAGCGAGCACCTGCCCTCACACCTGTGGACTATCGCCCCTGACACAGGTATCTCACACTAAGCTGTAAGTGTGAGTATTTTCACTGCATCTCTGAGTCATAGCAAACCATTAGAAATATAGAAAGTATCCATCATTAAAGCTCCACATGTACTAGAAAGCTTCTATATGGTAATGCATGAATATATAATAATATAATTATAATAAGGAGACTGATATATCTCATTTTCAAGTCTTATTTTCTTGAACCTAAATATAATAGTAAAAAAACCTGGCATAGTATTGCCACTAGGGAGGAAAATTGCATAGTTGGGGACATGCGAGCAAGAAAATTTACTTTCACTGAATATCTTTCTCCCTTTTCAATTTTGCTACATTTGCCTGCACAGACATAGCTATCTTTTTAAAATATCCTAATTCACTAGTCTATTCTTGCCTCTGAACTCATGTCCAGACAGGGCCCTACTTTACCATACAGTTATTCCTAAGTGGGAGAAATGTGTAAGAGGTTCCTAAACCACTCAATGCAAAGCAGAATCAGTGCCCCCATTATTCTCAATCTCAGCATCTTAGTTTTCTTGGTATAAAACACTCATCACAAATCTAAATAATTTGTTTCTTTCCTGGTTCATTTGATTTTGTTCTGTTCCATGAGAGAGAGCATTGTAATCTCTGCTTGTAGGCTATAGTAAGTCCAGTATAAAAATCAGAGGGCCTTAATTATGTTGTGAAAATCAACTAAACATTAAGGTCTGACACATGACTGGTATTTCGTTGTGCAATTGTAAGGGTAGATTCATCAATTTAATGGGAGGCTGAAAAGCTTAATAGGTTAGTACAAATCTTTATCGGGAATTATTCCAACTCCAAGGGGTAATAACAATAGCTTGCATTAATGTATTGATGTAAGTCAGAACAATAGATTCTCATTATTTAGATGTTCTTTATTCTAGACCAAGTTAGCTTACTATAACCCAGAAGCCAAATCCGGCCCATCTCCTCCTTCTGTAAATCGTTTTATTGGAACACAACCACATGCATTCATTTACGTATTGTCTATGGCTGCTATCGCTCTATAATGGAAGAGTTGAATAGTTGCAGCAGAGACCACAGAACTTAAAATATTTACTCTCTGGACCTTTACAGAGGTAAAGATTGCTGTTCTATAGGTTCTTGGTGGAGCACCAAATAATGGAGAGAACAGGTGCTTCCACCAACATTACAGAGACATTGGATAACCATCAGCATCGGGACACAAATTACTCAGCCCTTTGCCTGAAGAGAAAAGGAATAGAATCCTTACATGAAAATGCTCTTAAAAATTCTGTGAAAGACAAATACCATATGATCTCACCTATAATCAGAACCTAATCAACAAAACAAACAAGTGAGCAAAATAGAACCAGAGACATAGAAATAAAGAACAAACTGGCAATGACCACAGGGGAGGTGGGAGGAGGTAACAGGAGAAAGAGGGGGAAAGGTCATCCAGGAACATGTATAAAGGACCCATGCACAAAGACAATGGAGCGGGGAGGACTGAATGTGGGAGGTGGGGGTGGGTAGAGTGGAGAAGGGTAAGGGGGGCTGCAATGGAGACAACTGTAATTGAACAACAATGAAAAAGAAAAAAAATTCCTTGAAAATAATAATTGCTTCTTCTCAAGTAAGGTAAGAGGCACGGGCAGTTAAACTTCAATATCATTAGACATGCCCCCCTAATATCATTCTAATTGTTCATTCAAGGGGTCCTTCTGTGTTCAGATTACAACCCAGGCTCTAAGCATGGAAGGTAACTGCACTTCCCATGTTCTCAATTAGTTCTTAGATTTTTAACAGTGTTTTTTCTCCTTAGCAGCATTTCCCCTGTTAAAGTATTGATGATAGGCAGGTAGTTTAAACCAATTGGAAAGCCTCTGTATCCACAGCCGCGTGGCTGTTCCATCCAGGCCCCCTGGGCACCCTTCTGTTTCAGGTGAGCTCAAGGTTTGAAATAGATACGATGTCGGTTTACAATCAACACAGGTGCTGCTTTGATGACGGGTTATGAGTGTGTATTCATCTACTAAAACCGGAACTCAGATTTCTCGCTCATTCATTTGGGTTATCCTGGAAAAGCTGTAAAAGAATACTTTTAATCAATAATTAGTTGGCTACCTAAAAAGGGGCAGGCAAAAGTAGGTTTACAGTTGTGACTATGTAAAACAGGTAATTGTATTATTTATTAATTATTATATTATTTATTTGTATTATAGCTGTAAACTTACTTTTGCCCACCCTGTAAATATATTTTTTAAAAGACCCAGAGGTAAACATATTTTTTTGAAATGTATATTATTCAAGCCATACAGTTCCTCAGCCTGACTGTAACTCACACATTTGCTGTTTATGTTTTATGAAAAAATAATGTTCCAGATAGTTGCTAAGAAATGCTTATTTGCCCATGGGTCATACATCAGAGATTATATGCACATGGACGGATAGGAGAGGGAGCTTCAATTTACTTTAATAGAATGAGATAAAAAGAGATAAAGGAAAATGGCATTCTCAGTTGATCAGCTTGATCATTTTTATAGATTGCTTGTCAGAGGGGGGAAAAACATCATAGAAATTGTTTCAAGTCTTCAAAGGATTAGCATTGGCCTAAGTTGTTCCATACACCCCTTGTTATGCCATTGTACCTCAATTATTTGACTTTTCTGTTAGCAAATGCCAATCACTCCCAGGTGTCCTTCATTATCAAGTCAAAGTATTTTCCTTCTCAAACCTCAGACTGCAGCATTTCCCAAGTCTTCCTGACAGTTTTAAGAGGAGCAAAATTTTCCCAATAAGATATTTTATACTTTGAAAATTGTTTTTAAGGACAGCATGCAGTACGTGTGTGAGATCAATTCTTTCCTGATCACATGCAGACAAAGCTGGGGAGGTTTTTCTACCATAATCAGGAGAACTTCCTACTATAGTGACCCTTCCTGACGATGACCAAGCGTCTGCCCAGTTTGCAGAATAAAGAGGAGATGGGAGCCTTGAAGCTGCAAATGAATACAATACTATTGTATATTGTTTCGAACTGCAGTCACGATATCTGAGGTGACTCATGTTAAATTAATTCTGTACATCAAATCCACTAGATTTGTTCTTTTCAGCTGGGCATTAACATTGCTGCCATTTTTTTAGTTCGGTGTATATGTTTAGTTTAGCGGACATGCAACTCAAATCCAAAGTACTGTAAAGCAGACAGAAAGAACCAGTGTTCGGGCATTTATACTTAGAAAAGACTAAATCCAAGGTAAATATTTGCACTCAATGCAGGCTAATCAGGCATCCTTATCAAGTGGTAGAGCCGGTGCTTTACTCAAAGTTTAACATGGAATGGTTAAAGGCAAGGACAACTTTCAGGTGCCCTTATCAACACATTAGCCCCAATTGCATTTTCCAAATATGTTATCAAAATGGTAATTCTGTGCTTTCCTTTCTGTAGCTAGACTAGGTTTCATAAAGGTAGAATTATTGCTATAAATATATTGGGGGGAAACTATTTCAATTACTGGGAGAATATGTAACTCCAAGTCTATTTATTTCAATTTATTCGACTGTCTTGATATATTCGCGCACAGAACTTTATAGAGAATGAATAAATTCACCTTGAAATTGTACCAATTGACTTTGGCTGGGCTAGGCTGTGAGAGGAATCAGAGTCCCTTTTTAAAATAAGCCTTGACAATGCTGATCAAAACAAAGAGGCTATTCATTTATTAAACTGACAGCTCCACCCCAGCTTCAGGCTTATGGGATGATGGGGCCTGGGGTGTTAGGCATGGCCTGGGGTGCTGGCCTCTACCAGACACATTTTTGCTCCTCACACACTCAGAGCCTATACCTGATGCGTGACATTTCCTAGGACATTAGCAGCTGTTCAGATGTCAAGCAGCTGGTGTGAGGACTGTCATCCACTCCAGGTTGTTATTCTATGAGTGACATGTTAACCCAGAGAACATTTTCATAAAACCACCTTGGTTTCCCCCTTTACAATCTATCAGAAGGTCTGCAAAGAGAGGTGCCGTGGATTTAACAACTCTATTAAAGCAAAATTGGGCAGGCAGTGGCCACACCAGATAACGGTGCTTACTACAGGGTTGTAAAATGGGCGTTAACTAATTAGTTACGAATAATAGTGACCATACCAAAGTTTGTGGATAGCTAATTTATTTTGTAAGTGACAGTGAATTCAACTTCATATTTATTAACACTTATTTAATGGGGAAAGCACTGCAACGCCATTCTGGATACTCTCACGATGATACATAAACCAGAATAACCTTGGGGAGGGCTGTGGGATCACACTGGGTACAAAGAAACACCACCGTCCGTGTGTGTGTGTGTGGCCACCCAAAAGCTGCGCAATCTTCTAGAACAGAGCAAACCGTGATCAACGGGGCAGCAGCACTTCTAAGGATTAGTCATCAACAGCGTTATTTTGGCTTCTTAAGTATATTTAGCAATATGTTAGAGAAAGTGTTCTCCCTTGGAACACTGATTGCTGTATGTTAAACCAAAGAGTTTCTTCTAAGAACATACTCTTGTAAAATCAATACAGATTCAGTAAAGACAAGTTCTTGAACCAGCATAAAGTGATGTCAGAATCGAATCTTGTTTGGAGAAAGAGAAGTGTCTTTTTAAAAAAACAGAGTAGTCTGGAAAGAATGGAGCTCAGTGACAGTATGCCTGTACCAAACCTTTAAATGAGGAGAGCAAAGCGCAACGAACCAGTCACAACTAGGCGCGGGATAACCCCCAAGTTTCTAATCAATCTCAGCTATCCTCAGGACACAAGTTTACCTAGGATGGCAAAAACAAATCCGTGAATTTAAAGTCATTTTAGTAAAATGAGAGTAATGTGGCCTGATTAAAAAAAAAACTATGTCGATATAGCTAATTAAAGTTTTAATCTTCACCTGAGGGCATGTTGATTGATTTTAGAGAAAGAGGAAGGAAGGGGAAGAGAGAGAGACAGAGAGAGCGAGAGAGAGAAACACTGACTGGTGCCTCCCGTATGCACCCCGACAGGAACCTGCAGACTAGGTATGTGCCCTGGCTGGGAATCAAACCCCGAACCTGCCACCTTTTGGTGTACTGGAGGACGCTCCAACCAACTGAGCCACCTGGCTAGGACAATGTAGCTAATTTTTCATTCTTTCATTCAATGCTTTCATTCACACACACTCATTATTCTGCACATAAGCATTCATCATCACAGAGTTGACTTTGTCATTTCTTCCTAATTCATTTCCAAATTTTTGTAACATTATCATAGATTTCCCTCAAAGAATCACTTCTCCCACCCTTTGCCCACATGCTGCAGAGAACATTGAATAAACCCTGAAATCACAGGGCAGGCATGTGACCTGGGAATAAGCCAGTCACTGCCTTGCACACACCCCTTAAAATGGTGAATGACTCCAACAGGGTCAATCATATTTAGCCCTGGAATTCTAATCTGAGTTGTACTACAGAGAGAGCGACTCTGAAAATGCAATGACGACAGGGAAGTAAAAAAAAAAAAGAAAAAAGAGGACAGCTATGAAAAGAGTCTTGTGACATACATTGAAACCCTGAATTTATTCTAGCCTAAAACCAGCACAAACCACACACCTTTCAGTTATGCAAGCAAATAAACTCCCCATTTCATTAAGTCAATTTGCAATGGCTTTGTTCTTGGGATCTGAACATATGTTAAATTACCTATGTTTAAATATTTATTAAGTTCTTTTACAAGTTCTTAAACAAAAATGTGGTTGGCAAAGAAAGAATAGTATTAAAACAGATGTGGATTTTTGACAGATAGCCTTCACCAACATTTTTCTGCCTATGTTTTAATGGAAAAATATACCTAACAAACGGTTTTAGACAATTGGACAGCCACAAGAGCAAAAATGAATCGAGACACAGATATCACCACCCTTCACAAAAATCAACTCATAATCGACGGAAATTTTAAAAGCAGCCAGCCAGGGACAAATGACAAGGTAGTCTCAAAGGACTGATAACTTAGTCTGAAATCAATCTACCAATTTTTTTAAAAAGCCAGAAAACAAGGTAATGTTAATCTTCAAACTTATGAAAAACAAAACAAAAGTTTGCTTATCTAGAATTCTACATCCAGCGAAAGTATCTACAGGGAATGCAGGTCAGGCAAAGACACTTTCAGTTAAGAAAAAAGAAAAGAAATAAAGAGAAGGAGAACCTGGGAGAGTTCATCACTGTGAGGCCGTGGGCGAAAGGATGCTGCGGATGGGCTCGTTCAGAAGAACACAACTGATCACAGAAAAAAGCTAGAATGAAGGAAAATAGGAAAAGCAATGACAAGTAAATATGCACAGAAATTAATTCAAACTGGATCACAGGCCCAAACGTAAAATGCAAAACTCCTAGAAGATAACATAGGAGAAAACCTAGTGGTCTTGGGAATGGTAATGACTCTTTAGATAGAACATCAAAGACATGATTTATAAAATGAATAATTGATAAGCTGGAATTCAAATTCAAGTTAAAAACTGCTCTGAGAAAGACAATGTCAGGAGAATGAGAGGGTAGAGAAAATATTTACAAAAGACACATCTGATAAGGACTCCTCACCAAAATATACAAAGAACTTTTACAATTCAACTATATAAAAACGAACAACCTGATTAAAGAATGAGCCAAAGAATTTAAGGCACCTCATCAAAGAAGATACACAGATGGCAAGTAAGCATATGAAAAGATGCTCCACATCTTCTATCATCAGGGAATTACAGAGTAAAGCAATGGTTAGGTACCATAACACACCTATTAGAATGGCCAAAATATGAAACAGTGACTATGCCAAATGCCGGTGAGGATGTGGAATGACAGGAACTCTCACTCACTGCTGGTAGAAATGTAAACTGTTAGTCACTTTGGAGGACAGTTTGGTAATTTCTTACAAAACTAAATATATTCTTATCATGTGATCCAACAATCACATTCCTTTGTATTTACCCAAAGGAGTTGAAAACTTATATTGAACACTTAGTCCACACAAAAACATACATATGGGTGTTCATAGCAGTTTTATTCATAACTGCCAAAACTGGTAAGCAGCCAAGGTGTCCCTTGGTTGGTGAATGAATAGATAAACTGTGACACATGCAGACAATGGAACATGATTCAGTGCTTAAAAGAAATAAGCTATCTAGCTATGAAAAAACATGGAAAAACCCTAAATGCATATTGGTAAGTCAAAGATGCCAATCTGAAAAGGCTATAGAGTCTATAATTCCAAATATTGTATATGATATTCAGGAAGAGGCAAAACTATGGAGAGAGTAAAAATCTCAGTGGCTGCCAGGAGGTAGGACTGACCAGGCAGAGCAGAGAGGATTTCGAGGGCACTGGAAATACTCTATATGATACCATAACGATGGATACGCATCATTATACTCTTGTCCCAACTCATAGAATGTGCAATATCAAGTGTGAACCATATGTAAACTATGGACTTACTACGGAGTGATGATGATGTGGAAATGTAGGTTCATCCGCTGTACAAATGTACCACTCTGGTGGGGGCTGTTGGAAAGGGAAGAGATGGGAGCCTGAGTGATGGCATAGGGTACGTGGGAACATCTCAGTCCCTTACTCTAAAGTTTGCTCTGAACCTAAAACAGCTCTAAAAGAGGGTATCTTAATTTTTAAAAATTTACTTAACAAAAAAGAACCGTACACAAAAACAAGTAGCAATTTTATAGGGACATGACCATCATGTTGTGTTGCCAACATGAATCTTGGTCATCTGAAAGTCCATCACTTTGATTAAATTTTATTTTTACATTTTTAACATTACTTCAATGACATATACTTTTATATCTATATATCTGTATATCTATCTATCTGCCTATAGAAAAGTGGTCTGAAATTGCCAGTGTCGCCTATGGCATGTCTATACATAAGTAAAATATATAAGCACTTAAGTATAGAATAACTAAGTTTACTAAACATATGGGAATTTTCATATATAATTATGTAAAATAAAAAATATATTTTCAGATAAATACACACATATATGCATATAATTATTAGCATATATAAATATATAGGAACATATGCATTCTTATTTAAATGTGTGTGAACATATTTTTTCTTGTTTTCATAGACTTTTCTTCCCATCTTGATTTATTCGATCCTACCTTTTCCTTGAATGTTATCGCTGTTTGCCTAACAATGACAACTGTTGCTTAAATATTTTTTTTTGTATTGGTTGTATTCTTGGTCATTTTGAATATTTAACATTGATGACTAAAAACAATTACTTTCTGAATTTTTTTCAAGTTTGATTATTTTCATTCTCAGATTTTCTCTTATTGCGTACTGAATTAAAAGTCCTTTGAATGAACAAAATATATGTGTATGTCCATATCTGTATGTGCATAAGTATCCATATTTACTATCTGTGGAGAGGGAGCTGGGCAGGGAGGAGCAAGGAGAAAGAGAGTATGCACCCACTCACGAACCCTCCATCAGCTTAGTTTTTGCTATAAATTTAAGACGTTGGAGCTTCTCTCTTTGTTCTTTTTAAAAAATATGCTCTGGACACCTCTGTCTATTCCTTTAAAGATGTATCTAAAAACACGAAACAAAACCTTTAGGTTTTTGTATCTATTTGTGTTTTGGATTTGTTTGTTTGTGTTGGAAAGAGAGTGGGAGAGATTGAGAGGAGGGAAGAGAAAGTACATTAGCTTCTTTGACCCCTAGTCTACCGTGATGTTCAAGGTTATGAAGTGATACCTGCTCAACAGGAATAAATTACCATATTAGAAATCATGGTTTCGAAACCACGAAGTGCACACAGCAGGAAACATCTGCATTAACAAATGTGTTTATTTTCTGTGAACTATCATATTCCCATGAGACAGGACATTACAGGGTATTGCGTGTTCTCATTTTATCCAAAACTAAAATAAAATTCATACTTTGACTCAGTTTGAAAGCAATAGTCTAGCCCCAATTAAATTATATTTTAGATTCCATGCAATTTTCTTCTCCATTATACAATAATGTAAGTTCAGAGTTTGTGAGGACTTCTTAGATAATCTATTTTGTGATTTAAGACCAAACTGGGAAGGTGGTCATTTATCATAATTTTTATTTCTATAGATCTAGCAAATTATACATGTTAAATGAATATCTTTTAATGATTGGACCTTGTAGATCAGGCAAAAGCTTGGTATTTCCTCCATCCTTTTAAAGTATTCAGTTGATGTCAACCTGAAATTTTCTTATTTTCGAAGTCTACATCAGGATCAATGCAAATGTGTCACCTCACCTCACAATGAAAATAACTAAAAAAATCTTTTTATGTGCATGTACAAAGCACTCATTAGTGTCAGATGAAGCAACAATTCTGTGGACAGAATGAGATTTCTAAGGAATCTTTCACATATTTTACCAGATATTCTTATTTATTAAACAAAAAGTTTTATGCACATTGATCAGGAAAGAAAAGGTGTAAAAATTCTGTTTATTATTTACTATTCCCAGTTGACTTGTTTGAATTCAGGTTGTGAAAAATACTGTTTCCTACATGCTTTTCTATTTTCCCTTCTGTTCTGGGTTTTGTTTCATTTTTGTTTTGAGAAAGAAGACAAAATTCAGGGATTTAAATTCTCCTTTTGTGGAGTTGAGTAGCTAACCCACAGTCCCATCGTTACCACCTCTTACTCTCCAAAGGGAACAGATATCTCCATAACCTTCAGACACCCAGTTTTTCCCTTCGTGTTTTTGATTTTCATTCCCCCTCCTCCGCAAAATTGCTGTTCAAGTGTCAGGTTGCGTTTGGATGGCTTAATGGCACATCTTGCCAGTTTTTACAGCTCTGGAAAATGTCCCCAATTTACTTTAATTGTCTTCTCTCAGGTGGCAGCAATCAAATGACAGTGATATGGGAAGTGTTTGCCATTAGAGCAATGGATTTAGATTCCCCAGCCCTCTCAGCTACAGCGTATGCGAGTGATAACGAACGATCTGACAATTAAAAACACACCATTTTTGAGTTGCTATGTAAACAGCAGGATATAGTCTTATTACTTAATTACCAGAATATCAACTGGTACCAAAAAAGCCCGCATTTTCTTCTAATCTGTAGACTCCAGAAGAGTCTCTTTGGAACTGATTCCTTTATCTACTTAGATTAAAGCCCGCCACTGTGAGAGGAAAAAACATACTTCTTATGCTTAACCTGCCAACATGTTCCCTTTCCCCTTCTTAATACTACAGACACTAATTAATTACCTATTTCTTTACTTGTAACTAAAGACTGAAAAAAACTGCACAATTTCATAGTTGATAGTGTTTATGAAGAAGAAGGAAAGTGTGTTCTTGCTTTAAGTAACATTTTCTTAATTTACAATAAATTAATCCTCTGAATGCAGTATAACCAACCACTAGTAGATTGCCAGTGAAGAATTTTTTCAGTAATTTAATAATTCCAGAGAGGTAATTAATTAAATCAATGTTCAAATTAACTTTCGTAAGGATTATTCTCTTGTTCAAGTCCCTGACTGCTGTCTGGTGGGTGGCTGAATGAAGCAAAACTAGTAAAAAATGTCTTATATATATGATTACTGTCAAATTCCCTCAGTCTCTTTGTTTTCAACTTTACTTTTTCTTAGAATTAAATCACAGGAGGTGTCAATTATTGTGATTAATAGTGTCAGCCAGGTTTTACATTTTAAAGGTTCATGCAATGTATAGAACTGAAGAGTAAGAAGTTCTCTACTGCAGTATTTCGACTTCAGGACAACAAATTTACTTGCAAGAAAATGGCTGAATTTCTTTTTATCTTAGTTTCTCAAATTTGGCAGTGTTCCCATTCAAAGACTACGCATACAAAATGGAAAGTTGGAAAATGCCACTCCCTGTCATGTCTCATGTTTTTATTATTGTTTTGTTTTCTTTTCATTCAAGAAGGTTTATATAATAGAAAGTAGAAAAGATGTAGTTGATAATATCCAAGAGACAGTGGGAATATTCAAAGATAACCCATAGTCACAATAAACAAATACTGTAGTCCAGAAAAGGTTTTTAAAATACATACCCTATTTGAGCATTAGATAGTAGGAAGAACTTAAAGGAGAGACTAAGAGAACAATTACTGAATATTCCAGATTTAATCACTATGCTAGGAAATAGAAATTTTTTTAAGTACTTTACTTCTATGGCAAAAGTTATCTTATTCCCCTTTACAGAGGAGAAAATTAGCTCAGCAAAGTGAAATAATTAAGCAGTTTATGAATGGTAGCTTGGTAGCTATCTCTCTCACTATATATATATATAGATATATAGAGAGATAAATAAAAATTTATCATACCTGAACTCAGCCTAATATGAAATCCAGTGTTTAGTCAAGGTCTTGGGGTCCATTCAAAATAATGTTTCAATTGAGTTTATGTAGTTATAGTAAGCATTAATGATTAAAAATGGTAACAAGTTACCACAAATATGACAGGATGAGAAATTCTTGGTTTACTCTATCTTCCTTAGTCAGCTATAAAATTTCAATATATAGAAATATAAGAAGATGCAATTTCAAGTCCAGGGCTTTGATATCAACAATTAAATATGTCATCTAGGTGAAAGAGATTTCCAAAAATGATTTTTTTTTGTTTGGGAAACAATAGTTATAGACTTAATTTACTATTATAAAGATTGGGACATAGCAAACCAGATTTCCTCGTAATTACATTACTGAAAACCTGATAAAACACAGCCTAAAACCATGATCTTCCCGTAAGGACAAAATTTCATGAGAAATTTAGTTTTATTAGGAAGTACTCAGATTTGATACTTTGTTCATTTTATTCTATATTGCTAATTATTTTTCTTTGAAAATGATGCACACCATTTTGTTTGGCATGGCGTGTAAATAATTTTCTCCATCTTTGTAACAACAGTTTTCTTTTCATGACAGTCTCTGGCTGGCCTTGGAAAGTTTAAGATCTCTCACATAATTTAGGATATTGTGATGTCAATAAGCTATTGAAACTGTAAAAACTGTATCACCTAAAAAACAAATGTATCCTACAAGATATAAAACTAAACAGTTGAACTGATTTTTCTACTGAAATGACTGGTTGTTTTCATGAAGAGAAACAGTGTGGACCCGACACAAGTGGGAAACTAGGCAACTGCACTCTACAAACACCTTTTCAGTGACAATTGGCGGCAGAGGCCCTGGTTCCATCCCTCTACCCTTGATGTCCCAGGTGGGGTTGCGTGGTTTGGGGTGGGGAGGGAGAATCCGCCTATTCTGTGACCTATTCTATGACCTAATACTATGATATCAAAAAAATAATAAAGCTTGAGCTTTAAAAATAAAAACATAATCATTTCCACTCGAAGAATGACATTTGTCACCAATTGTACCTCACATCCCTCAAGGTCCCTACATAAGGCCATTGAAGTCAATCTATAACTTGAATTAACCCATCAGAGGACACAAACGATTTAACCACTTATAAAAGTTTTGTTTTGTTTTGTTTTGTTGCAATTTTCTGTTTTCATATAGCCATTCGGTAAGCTAACCATTTTGGCACCGAGTATACAATCTTATGGTGTAATGTGGCTCTTCAGATTAAAAGCTGAGCTCTTCGCAGTTCAGATCCAGCACACGATGAAAATTTTGTTTCATGAGAAGGAGAAGCCGGCGTCCTGTCAGCAGTCTGTGTCTGTGTTCTAGGGGCGTGCACGCACACACGTGTCCTTGCTGATCCTGGCAGGGATCTAGCAGATCTACTTGACCTAATAGATTCCATATCATTCATAAACATATATGTAAAACCTCTATGTATTTTGATATCTAGATATCAAAATAAACACAAACCGATTACTGTAGAATAACAATTTCTTCTAATAGAAGGATATATAATAAACCTTTAAAAATGCCAAATGTTAAAATTTAAAATGAAGTAAAGTTAGCAATGAAGAAAACTGCTTATCAAATGGCATAATTATTTACTAATTATTCACTTTATGCTTTCAAAATATGGTACAGTGTTTGTGTTTGTAATAGCTCATTCATTTTTCATGTGAAAGCATATCCATAAATATTTGTCTAAGTAAAGACCTGCTCTGTGTACAAATGATTGTTGAAAATGAGTGCTTGAAAGTAGATCTTCAATGTTTTCACTGAGAAATAATGAAAACATATTTGATAAATAATTCATTTACACCTGCTGTGCATAATAATCACTCATGATGTTGGAGTTCGTTCTGAAATAGTTCTCCAAATAAGTTGTCTTTTGCATAGTGTTGTTTCCAGTGAGGAGATTTGAAAGTTTGTGATATTTTAGTAAACATGTTGATATAGGAATTAATACAATAAAATTGCTCCCTGGAGCTTTGTGTAAATGATTTTATCTTAAATGTGCAAATGGCTTAAGTCCTGGTTTAAATAAGAATTTATTAAAGGGATTGCAAGTACTAAATCAAGTTATACTTTCTAAATTTTTCAAAATCAAGATAGCACATTCAACTTGTGGAATGTTTTAAAACAGGTGTGAGAGAAAATATCATTGTAAGTCCATGCTTCCCAATGAGTGCTCTTCCAAAATGCAACAACTAGAAACTTGCTAAAAATGCAAATTCTCAGTCCCTAGCCAGAGATCAAATATTGTATCAGAAACTCTGGGGCTGCGGCCCAGGGATCTAAGTTTAACAAAGTTGCCTAACTTTGAGAACCCCTAGTTATATTATAAGGGTGCCATATTAAGGGTAAAAGTTCTATTCTATTAATATGTCAAAAATATTTAGAATGTCTTAAAGATTAAGAATTTAGGGAACAATAAAATATACCAAGATTTCTATTTGCATTTGAGTGTAAAAATATATATTTCCCTTTTTCATATTCAATTTATGTTTAAATAATTTTTGTAAAAGTGGATTCTAATCCTGTCCACCTCCATTTGCAGAACTTCTTTTATTGTGTATTTAATATTCTATAGCTAAAGAATATATACTTTGAGGAGGTTTCAAGGAGGTACAAATACATGTCATTTTCACAGTTCAAAAAGAATATCTTTTTGTTTCTTTTTTGTGTGTGTTCAAGACTTTGAGAGCATAATTCCTTTATAATAATCGCAATCATGATAATGATACTGTTGAAAGGACCTCAGCCTTTAAGATTTATTGTACCAGGGGTTTTCATAAATAGGAAAATAGCTCATATATGGAGAACAATGAGCTTTCCAGGTGAAATAAAATTGACATTAAAGTTAATAAAATGTCAACATATTCAAATAAATTTGACTTTTAAGAAAAGATATTATCCCTGTATTCTGATCCTTGATGTCGGGCAGTTACTTATGAGTTTGTAATCTCTAAATTTCTCAAACCATTTACTTAGTTGAAATTATTTCTTATCACCAAAAAATGCTTTTCCATACCCTAACTGCAGTGCTAAAATAACTTAAGAAATTCTCTATCAATAGATGTGCTCAACAAAAACGTAGGAATGAATAAATGAAAGAGGCTGCCCTACTGAACATCAAGTTGTCCTGGTAGAGTAGAGACAATGTTAATATGAATCTAGTACTTCCTAAAGCTACTAGGATATAAACATTGACTTGGTAGCTATTAATAATATATGGTAATTAAAGTCATGAAGTGATTGAGACTCAGGGACAGTGGAGATAGTAGGTAAAAAGCCTGAAACAAAATTTAGCTATTCGTAAGTAAGTAAAATATAAGAATAATAAAAACAGAAAAGTACCTGAATACAATAGAATTATATTGAAGTCAATGGTGTGATTGCAGAATTGTGGTTTCATTAATGAAAGAATGACAAAAAATGCTGAAGAAAACAGAAAGTCTCTAAAATTGAAGACAAGATAAACAGGAATTTGAAAAAAGGGAGAACAAAATGTGTTGCACAGGAACCCAATAAAAACTTGTTATTTTTTATGCAGGAGATCAGTTTGGGATTTCAAAAGTATAAACGGTGAACTAGAGAACATCCTTTTCACAGCAGCACGAAGGCCTCATCGGAAACCAGGCCTAACTCCGAGGGTGGTGCTGGGAGCTGACCACATCAGAGACAGGTTTTCACTAAGCCCCACATGCTTTCTATTATGTTTATTGAACGTAACAGTCAAAATTTTCAAATGTGCTTGTTATATAAAGTTTACATAATAATACTCCCTAATAATTGAGATTAGAACCGGATGTTCAGCTAAAACCACGATTTTAGTATCTTTAACAATTTGACGCACCAGGTATTATCATTTGACCTTTAGAATGCTATATATTTCTTTTGGCAACAGTGCCTTTATTTAAGTGTTGCTAACAAGCAGTGTAACTCCTTCTCTCTCGAATGGTTTAGGGAGTAATTTGATCACCACCACCCATTCATGGCGCAGTCTTAGTGATCAAGATGGTATTGATCATGAAAGTCAATGAAATCCCACTTCCTAAAGCTCCGTGTGCAGACGCATTAGAGATGCATTAGAAATGGCCACCTGGAAAGACCAGTATGGACACATTCGAATGCCATTAAGCAAAGACACTTGACAGAATATAAAGCTGAAACCTGAATTCACAAATTTAGTGTTGCCTGTTTTTTTGGTTTTGGATTTTCTTTTTAGCTTAGTTCTGTCCAGAACAGTGCTGAGAGAACCGCTATTTTATTGTTTGTGTCTGCAACATTGCACACCTGATTGTCATGTCTTGATTCCAGTAATCTGCCTCTGTGCTCTGTGTTGCCACTCCTGGAGGTAACCTGGACCAGGGCCCAGGGTCCTTAGTAATGTCCTTTCCAGCTCATCCCACCCCAGCAATCTATTCGGTCTTTCTGAAAGAAGATTGAAACTTAATTGTTTTTCTTTAATCTTTTTTTATAGCAAAATATCTCACGAACAAAAGTAAGCTAATGTATACAGCACAGCAATGTATCACGCACACCTGTGTAACATCATTTGGTGTCCAACCCATGGCCTGCGGGCCGCATGAGGCCCAGGGTGGCTATGACCGTGGCCCAACACAAAATCATAAATTTATTTAAAACGTTTTTTTTTTGCTCTTGAGTTTTTGTTGGTGTTTGTATATTTAATGTGTGGTCCAAGACAAGTCGTCTTCTTCCAGTGTGACCCAGAGACACCAAAAGGTTGGACACCCCCAAATTGCTAATAACCTACAAATGCAACTTCTATACTCCCTCCCAATAGCTGCCTAATCCCAACTCGTAAAAGGCAACTGAAACTTAAAACCATATTTCTTTATCTTTAAAAGTATGTATCCATGTTATAAAGTACATAGTATTTTTAGGTCTGCTGTCCTTCACCAAATGGCATGTTCATAAGGTACAGCTACATTGTCCCGGGTATCTGCAAGTCTTTGGTTTCCACTGATGTACGGTACTCCATTATTCACAGGTACGGGTCTCTTGTACCTCTTCTTTGCTGTATATCTAGGGGAATGATTGCAAGGCCATGGAGTATGCGTGCATTTATATATAGGAACAAGAACCAAACTGATTCTCAAAGTTACTCTCCCTTCTGCCACGTAGGACGGCACACAGAGTTCTATACCTTTGCCAGCATGGAGTTCCCCGCCGTTTTAATTTTAACCATTCCAGTGGGTATATAATGGGTCTTGTCGTTTTTCAATTTGCATTTCCCCAAGTACAAGTAAGGCTAAAGACTTTTTCAGACTTTTATTTCACACTTGGGAATCCTATTCAAGACTCTTGCACATTTTTCCTGTGGGTTCTTTTGTCTTTTTTCTTAATAATTGGTAGTTCTTTTATATATTCTAGAGGTTAGCCCTTTATCCACTTACGTATTGTACATAAACTCCCACTCTGAATTGCTTTTTCATTCTTTTAATGTCATCTGCTAAAATAAGTTCTTGAATTTAAAGTTGTCCGATTACCAGTATTTTCCTTTATGGTTAATGCTCTGTGTGTCCTGCTTAAGAAATACTGCCCCACTCCATTGTAAAGATATTCTACATCACCTTGCAAAAATTTTGTATTTCCCACCTAAAATACAATTGACTGGAATTCATTTATGTCTGTCCTTGGTTATTTTCATGGGGTGCCAGATTTTTACACACATACTATTTGTAGAAATAGTCTGATTTTCCAGATGATGAGATCTCACTCTAGAAAGAATTAATATGTGCTTCTTCCAGGTGCTTACGGGCATTAGTAACATGAAATTACCTCCATTCAATTCCGGGTTATTGAGAGACTACATAACTAGGCCGCAATCCTGACAGGCACTACTTTCAGTTTTTCCTTACCCCCATTAGGCCACCTTGGACATCGATTTCCCTCTTTTTATCCCCGAGAAGCTGTCAGAAGAACTGTCCAACCCTAATCAGCCCACTCAGGAGCCCATGGGGGAAAACATTCTGGCCATGAATAATATTTCCCTGCTAATTTTGTTGCTTTCAATATCCTTTCTCCAGTCTAATTTTTCTAGTTGTCCTCAGCAGGAATGCTGGGTCTGAATGATCTACTCCACTGTTACCAAAAGCCCCACTGCTCTGTTTCTTTTCAGTTTATGATGCTGGCAAGACTCCAAAGGACCATAAGGCAGGAAACGAGAAAATGGAGGTGTTATGGAAACTGCAAATCCGGTGGTGTGGATGGAGAAAATTCTTCAGTAAGTTGAGACTATTATCCTCATTTGACTCAAACTACTCTTTTCTCTGCCACAATATCTAATGTAAAAAAAAAATTAGAAATATCGAGATTTCTTATAAACAGCAGATTATTAGTATTTCTCATATTAAATTTTTAAATTTAAAAAATGTGTAATATGTGCTTCCTATAATGAAACATTAAAATGAAATTCCATACGTTTTTATTCTTTATCAAAATTTTGAATTGTAACAAATAAATATGTAAACACAACTAACTTTAAATAGACCCTTAAATAATTTGTAATACAATATTTGAGAGATTTAATTTTATAACTGTGTTTTAAGATGAAATAAAATGAAAGACGTAATGTGGAAAATCTAAAATGAGAATTTTTTTGAAAAAATTAAGTGATGTTGTAAAGCAGTAGTTGTTATATAAAGGTAGGAAATTGGGAGGGAAAAAATAGTGGAGGGAAAGAGACAGAACCGGTTAGGAGTCAAAATTTGAAACTTACACAAAAATATAGGGCCATGAAAGAAAAAATGCTTAAAATATTCAAAATTAATACAATATTTCTACTCTTTGCTTATGTGCCTTGCACAACCACCAAGCAATTCTTTAATTCTTAGTGGAGCCTAAGTGAGTGGCCTACAAATTTATCTCCATTCTGACACTGTCTGAAGACAACGTCAGAACCCACAAGTGAAGAGTTCAGTCCCACAAGACTGACCTCAAGTCAGATGCCAATCACAAGTCCAGGGTGTTGCCTGTGCTTCTGATCAAATCACTTTAAAATAAAGGTTCTCATAACCTCTCCTGGCTCACGGAACTCTGCCAAACAGTTTATTAACTAGATCACTGGTTTGTTATAAAGGATATGAATAAAGAGCTAGGTTAAGAGGTGCAACAGAGAGTCTGGAGGAGTCCTAAAGAATGTTCATTTCAGCATCATTCACAGTGGCCATAGAAACAACCCAAGTGTCCTTCCACTGGTGACTGGATAAAGAATATGTGGTATATATACACAACAGAATGCTACTCAGACATAAGAAAAGATGCAATATGCCCATTTTCGATAATATGGGTGGATCCTGAGAATATCATGCTAAGTGAAATAAATCAGATGGAAAAGGTCAAGGATCATATGATTTCACTCATGTGGGATATAAAACTGAAAACAACAAATAAACAGACAAAAACTCAGTCACAGACAACAGTATGGTGATTACTGAAGGGACGGGAGGCTGAGGGGTCAGTGAAGCATGGAAGGGGTCAAATATATGGTGACCGAAGGAGATTGACTTTGGGTGGTAAATACCCAATGTAATATGCAGTGGATGTATTATAGAATTGTATACTTGAAAACAATGAAATTTTATTTACCAGTCGCACCAATAAATTTAATTTTAGAAAAGGAACTCCTCACCCTGTGGAGTTTGGGGTATGCTACCCTCCCAGCACTTGCAGGCATTCTGGTTCTCCAACCTGGAAGCTCATTAAGCCCTGTCCTGTTGAGTTTTTCTCTAAGTTTCATTACAGGGATATGATTGATTAAATCATTGGCCATTGATGATTTAACTCAATATCCATCCTTTCTCCTTCAGGAAGTCCAGCTTGGGGCTAAAATCTCCCCTGGCAACAGCCCTCTTTCAGGGCTTTTCCAAAGTCACCTCGTTAACATAAACTAGTAGTGGTTGACTGGGGCTTATTAGAAACAACGAAAGATGCTCTAATCACTAGGGAATTCCAAGGGTTCTAGGAACTTGGGGCTAAGACTAAAAATATATTTCTTACATAAATCATAACATCATAAACTAAAAAATATAAACAATTTTTTAAAGGAAGGTGGCATTAAGAATAATTTAAAAGCAAACTCACCAAGTGTTTGTTTCCTTATTCCATAGGCAACTTATTCACTCTAAATACCTGATTTAATTTCATTAATGTATGTGTATGTATAGTTTAATCTATTGAGAAATAACTTTTGAGAATTGTCTATTTCCAAGTATAAGGATATTTCAATGACAGCATAGGTCTGTGAGGATATTTGAAGTTTCTACATTCTATCACTGTAGGTAGATTAAAGGTAGGTAACTGTCACAGTGTTAGGAACAACTTTAAGGAAGAAAAAGTCACATATACTCTAAAAAATTATCATTATTATTATTATTATTTTGCATGTACTAGTGTGTTTTTTGTTTACTCAGTAAAGCTGCTACTAATCTATGAGAGACTAGAAGCAGTCTCTCTTAGAATTACCTAACATTCAAATTGAGAATGAACATGCCCATCCTATTCCTATAAATAGCATGACACAGAGATTCCCCCTTATAACTTCCAGATGGTTGTTCATAAAAAGCTTTCAAATTGCTACCCTCCCCCTCACCAGTATAACTGATTCACTAATTCTATTCTGAAGAATGCTGCTGATGACTATCTGAAGCCCACACAACAGAAGCAAGACGTCCAAAAAAGTACATCAGGCATTAGTCACATTCTTAAGGTTGGGATCAACTGAGCACAAAGAATCCAGAAATGGAGCCTTTTGTTTACTTTTAAAATTGACTCAGTGTCTGTCCTCTGTGGTTAAAGGAGCAGATTTCTTAGATAGATAATCCTTTCACATAGTTCAGCTATTTAATTGTAAAGCCTGCCCGTTTCTGGTCTAAAAAGTGGCATTGCTTGACATCATTATCTAAGATGGAATTTTAGACTATTGCAATGTTTACTTAATTTTAATAATCATTGGCACACACTTATTGAAATAAGTTTGATTTAAAAACTGAAATTTATACCTTTAAGGCAATTCTTTTCAATGGAGCCACCTGTAATCCAGCCTCTTTTGTGATTTTTCGTTGCTCAATATATTTTAGCACTCAAGACAAAAGTGCACCAATACCATTCATAGGCATAGTAAATGAGGCCTAATAAAGAATAGCGTAACAAGAAATGACAAATTTAAAGCATAATTCAAAAGACAAAGTATTAACCTATGAGATATTTTGATAACATTTTAGATAACATCTGAAGTATAGTATGGGTGCAGTGTCTTAATCTAGTCAGCCAATTTATTTTCAGTGTTTCAGTGCTTAAGGGCTTGTTATCGGAAAAGGTTCAGCAGAATATTCGTTCCATAAACGCAAGAACTTTGCTCTCTTCTTCACTGCTATACTGCAAGAAGCTAGAGCATTGTCTAGCAAATGGTGCGCATTCAACAAATAATTATTTGATGACTGAAATAACTCAGTCTCAAAGATGTTTAGCACAGTGTTTAGCATCAGTTAGAACGAAACAGGTCACGGTTACTATCGCTGTTCTTGTTATGGGTTTCCAAGTACTTATAATCACATATTGTCCATCTAGTAAAACCATCTGTGTGCTTATTCTCTACACATTTCTAATGTGTTCCAAATAGTTAACTGAATAATAAAACCTGGGTGTAAATATTTAGGCTGATGAAGAGAAATGATACAGGAATTAATCTTTTTCAACACACATCTGACCACAGGCAATTATAATTCACTTTGCAAGAGTCTTGTGTAATAAGAGGTTGGGAACTTTATTAAACAATTTGCATATTTCCAGGTCATAAAAAAAACATATAAGGGAATGATTTATATTCATAATACTGCCATGAAACAAATGTAAAAGAAAATAAAACACTGAGCCTTAATTTTCAGATGTAGAGTTCACTGAATTTGTTTTATAACGAAATGTACAGATGTTCTTAAAATGAAAAATTAGGATACTATTGGTCAAGCACGCCTTGAATTTTTTTGAGTCATTAGCCAAAACACTGATTGAGTTCTAAGAGCTACATTTCCTCTATATACATTCTATATGTCTGATATTACAATATTAATCAGTGGAAGAATTATTAGCATCCCTACCATAAAAAGATCTATGTCAAAGGAAATCCCAACAACTAAGGAACATATACATGCTTTGCACATGAGAACCTCATAGCTTGAGAGAAGGAGGAGATGAAGGTACATGCATAGGAATCTCGTAATGTGCTGAAGAAGCTTATACCACAGTCACATAGTTTGAACTTAAATCTTGAGACTCTTACTATGTGGTTAGATGCAATTTAAATTCTCCAAGCCTCAGTTTCTCTATTAAATAGATATTTCAATGAATGAATAAAATAACACAAACAAAAAGCTTAGTATATTTACTAGCATAAAATAAGAACTTGATGAAAGCCAGTTCTTACTTTTTTATATAAATTCAAGGTATATTACAACTGCACATATATATTCATGTTATGGAAATTAGAATGAATGGTAAAGATTATCATGGAATGAGTTTAGCTCAGGAAGTCTTCTAGTATAGTCTATTAGGAAATATAAGCATCTCCCAATAACATATGAACTCATCGACCCCGACATAAACTTCCAGAAAAGGGAAGTTACAAAGAAAGGCAAAAGAGGGCCAACTATATGTTCCCCATGACAAATCAGTAAATTTTATAAGCATTTTGCCCTACTAATGATATTTATTTTATCATGATAAATAACAAAAAATTATTTTCCAGGAAGACATTTAAATATAAAATTTTCATTAAATATTATTTAAGGTACTGTTTGACTGAATTATTTTGCAATTACCTTTGATTATATAGAGTTCAATAGACTAAGACTTTAAGACTAAGATAAGCTAGTTCAGTTTATGAACTGGTTTATTTTCTCTCTCAAATCCCACTTTAAAGGCCATTCACGCATTCAACTTACTTCTTCTAAAAATATTCAAGCCATTTTTAATTAAACTACACTGCTTTTTATATGACAGGCCAATTCCCTTCTGTCCTGTTAAATGGTCACTGGCTATTTAATAACAGCATTAGAAATGAAAGTGGACAGCTTTATTTCTTGTTCTATAATCATTATTAAAGTATTTACTGCTAAGTATAAAGATTAGATTTCTAATAACACCACTCACCATTCTAAACTACACTACACTCTTCAATTTGTCATGGTTACGTACTTAAAGAGTTCACATTTCTGTATAAATGAACAATTACTTAATGTCAAAATTAAAATATTTAACACAGACATTATCATAGCGAACTTTTCACCTAATTTTACTTTCCCTTCCTAATCTTCACTCCACTTATCTCCTTTTCCATGTGTAATTTTATTTTTGAAAATAAAGCTCTTTTTAATTAAAGTACAGTTCACATACAGTGTCATATTAGTTTCAGGCATATAACTCGTGACACTTCACATTTGCATACCTTACCAAGTGACCATCACAAAGAAATCTACTATCCACCTGTCACCGTACAAACTTACTGTGATATTGTTGATAATTCCGATGCTGTACCTTACATACCAATGACTGACTTATGTTTTAAGTTTATGCCTCTTCATCCCCTTCACCCCTTTGTCCATACCCCCACCACCCCGCCCTCCGGTAACTACCAGTTTTCCTGTATCTCTGAGTCTGTTTGTTTGGTTTGTTCATTTCTTTAGATTTTTACATTCCTACTCCACTTATCTTGACAAAATAAACAAAATATATGATATATGTTCCTTTCTGGTGGAGTAGTGTGAGTAAAGAAGAGTGTTAAGAATATTTTGTCTTTTGACAGAAAAGTCCTTATAACAAATACTCATAACTTAAGTGGGCAAAATTCCATTTCAAGAATAGTTCTCCAACCCACTTCCCAGTTAAGCTGTTACAAAATTTTAAGTCTACCACTGTAAAATATTCCAGAGAAGGCTAGGCCATACATAACTCCATGGGAGTTCTCGAACCCCCTCAACCATACATTAGTTCTCTACTGTCCAAAAAAGTATACTTCTAAGATCCCAGCAGGTCTTTTCCAACTTTTTACAAACTTTTATATTTTATAAAGCTAAAGCACAGACATTATTTTGTCATTCAATTCATCTGTGTTCTTTCTCTTCAGAACTTACTTTTATAACAGATTTTTATGTATTGATAGTTTTCATTTATTCACCAACAGTAGTCCCTCGGCTTACAGCTCTGGAGGGGTGTGATGTGGTGAGCATTCAAGCTTCAACCTTGGACATACCCAAGTTCAACTACAAGTTCTGCTACTTATAAACTGTTTCACTTTATGCATTTAACTTCTATACTAGTTAAATATTTCTATATTCAAAACATTACAAATACAAGGCAAATTTTAACCATGTTATTTGTTTGTGATACAGGTCCCTGAAAGTGTCATTAAGAGAAGTGAATGAGAAAATGGTTACAAAGTGCTAAGAAAGTGCAAAAAAAATGAGCTTTAAATAAATGGCACTGCACTGTTACTGCTACTGCTGCCGCTGCTACTACTGTCTCTACTGCTTTAAACCTGCCAGTACCTGTTCTGTAGGATTAACTATAAAATAACTTAATGTGCCCCCCACGTTGTAATCAGGTTATTCTCCTTTGAGCCTCTCGGCACAGCATTCTACTTTTTGTACCCTGTTTCTTTCCTCATGCTCTTTCTCAACCCACGTTTTCCTACTGTTTGCTAATAATTTTAAAGAAAAGGTAGGGCATGAATGGAGGATTCCATGGAGAACACTATCCTGGGTTAAGACCATTTGGATTCATAAGGGATTCGTATGGAAGAGAGCAGACCGTAACTGAGAGACGATACAAGAGGCTGGAACTAAAGACACTACTGCAGAAACCAAGGTATAAAATGAAGGTGCCTGAGGGCTTAGATTGAGTTCATGACATACAAGTGGAAAGATAACAGACTTAAGAGTAATTCCTACTCGTAAAGAATAAAGGAATTAAGGAAATGCTTACACGTATTTGGTTCATATCGTAAAGCAATATACTAAGCACGGGGCGCTTAGCACCGCCCCACGGCAGCAGTTTTTCCCGGGCGCGCCGCGGTGCGCCGGAGCCCCGCAAGAGTTGTAAGAACGTGCAATGCCTGCCTGTCTAGTCAGGGGCAGTGACTCTTCTCCCTTAGATTGTTAAATTAAAAATGACTACAGCCAACACAACAATAGCCATCTAGTCTCAGTAAATCAAAATTATACCTCTATTTTTGTCAGATTGGCAAAAAACATATTTTTGGCGTGCCATGTGAAAAAGGTTGAAAACTCACTGCTCTATAGGACAGAAAGTGGAGAGAGGTGAGTAGGGAACTTAATTAGAAAGCTAAAGTGGCTGGCTTTCTAACAAATTCCCTACCGAACTCTATCCCCTTTCTATATACATACACCTCTCTTTCGGCGGTTTTCAATCACGTACAGGCCTGGTGGGAGGCGGTTTAATTCCTACCAATGAAAAAACTAACAAAATCAGATTTCTCTTCCCCCAGTGCATTGAGGCAACAGACATACGCCTCAAATTTAGATAACTGGATCTTGGGAAATTTTGCAAGCGACATAATCTGATAGAAAAATTTCAAAGTATGACGTAAGAGCATGAGGACAAGGGGATGCATTCATTGTAGCAACAGACACAGTTTCTGAAGGACTAAACTTTCTGGGGAGTGAGTTCCACTCTGCGTCTTCCTGCATTTGCTATTAGTTTCTCAGCTAGGTCCCATCTTTAGACTTCAGGAGGGGCAATTAAATTAAACCCAACCGCACCCATTATGAAACACAATTTTACACCATAAGAAAGGTGATAGGGATTAATAATTCCATCATAAAGCCATGCTTCAAATATTGACATAATGTGTCAATTTTCATTTACATTCAAAATAAGGGATGCTTTGATGACACAAGGACAATCTTCCTCTTTACATTATTTATGATAGAATCACTATTTTTATTTCCCAGCGCCATCGTTCGGTGTTTGACTGCCACTCTCCCAATTCTATGTAATGGAAGCAAATCAAAAAACAAATAAAAATCAGGAAAAGGTATTTTTAAAAATGTAAACCATACACATCCAAGACACTGATAATTCTTTTACACCAGCATTCCTAACGTCTCCATTCCTCTTCAATATTTCCTTAGGTTGCCAATATCAGGGCAATGCAGGTAAACTATATTTTAGAAAGAAGAGAATCCATCATTAGCTCTTCTCATATCCTGTCTTTGGAGACTTATTCTATCAGCGTATTAAGTACCTTCTAGTACTTCCTTGTTCCTGCTCTGCAGTTCTTCCACAGCTTTGTACTAATTCTGATGTACAGCTTGATTATGTGTTAATCTACTTTAGCCATACTGTTACAAATTTTTTGCATTTGAATTCCGATTAGGCAAGTGCTAAGGCCACGTGAGAATCAATACCTAATATATTTCTGAATGTAGTCCTCAGCATTTTTATCTTGAATTAAAACAACTTGAAATGTTCACAGTACCACCTTTAATCAAGTGTAACCATAAACTACAAAGAATTTGAAAATGAAATGTGTATAAGACATTTCACACTCCAAGCAGTTTGATGATAATAAGTTTCCACCTGTTAACATATTAATAACAGTGTTAAAGAGCACAATGTGCCTGAGGTATTACAAGTCTGTGCAATTTTACATGTGTCAAGAAATGGTTTGCTTGTTAGTGACTGGGTAGAGTATCAAAGCGGAGTGAATTCCATGGGGAAAATAGTTGTGTAATAAGCGAAAGGGAAATATCTCCCTTTCTTGAGTTATTTAAAATAACCCATGAAAAGTACCGAATAATAGAATAGAACAGATTGACCTCTGGAGGGTATTAAATGTCCCAGAGTAATAGATCATTTCCATCCCTAATCCCTGTGATTAATATGTCATAATTTTGAATGGTACACTCAAGAAGAAGAGAGACACTGAATGCCAATACAAACAGACAAGTCTTTGCACAAAGAAGGGGCATGTGATGCTAGTCACTGAGGTAAGGGGGAGAGGTGCAGGGTATGCAGAGACCTCATCCTACCCAGAGGTTGGTTAAGTGTTTTTATGTTTCAATAGTTTTGCTTTCTTCTTATAGGTGGTTTCCTCTGCTTAATAACTTTAAAAATGTTTAGCACTGAGCTGAAAATCTGAACATGATAAAATAAAGGAGACCAAACAGACCGCGCTGTACTTTACCTAACAATTTTTTAACCAGAATATTAAAGCCCAAATAAAGGCCAAAGCCAAAATAAAAGTGCACCAATATTTCCATTAATCTTTTTTCTTGTTGGAAAGGCAAAAAGAAACATTCATGAAAAATGCATCAATGGGAAAGGTCTAGATTAATGTCCAGAACAAGTATTTCTTTTTGTTTATCTGCTGTTCTACATTTAATGACTAAGCAATCCTACTTTAAAAATTATGACTGTGTTCAGCATTTTGTCAAACGTTTGCACTTCTCATAATCTCCCAACATGTTTACTTCAGTGTATCACATATTTTTTCCTTCAATGAACAAACCCTAAGAATATCATCAATCCCAAATGGTCCTCAATTAAAAATTGCTCATCTATTGGTTTATTATCCATTGGTTAATCGCTTGGGCTATTACTTATTTCTAACTTACCTACAACACTTTGCGCTGTAGGTAATTTTTTATATTATATCTTCCAGAATGGTATGAAAATTATATAAAATCATGGTACAAGTAAAATCATGTAACAAGGCCAACTAAAAGTTAAAATATTGTTATAATAATAATTGTGGTTTCCCTAAAACAGAAATGTGTCTTTAACCAACCTCCTATGGTGAGAGCAAGGTTGAGCCTAAGGTTTCAGAACCAATATTAGTGGATCACAACAGCCCATAGGGTAGCCCACTATAAAGCTCTAACTAGATAATCAAGGAAATTGCATAATGGTCATTAAGCTAACCACATGCAGGTAATGTCCATACAGCGCCATCTTAATTATTTATTTAGAATCCCCATTTTCACAATTTAGATATATGGTAGAAGAAATAACAGAAGCATACCGATAGCATGCCTGCTGCAGAATACTGGAAATTTGTAGTCTGTGTTCCCTACTGAGCAAAACCAGAAAGCGTGTTCTTCAAACAACTATGAATAGCTTATATAAAGCCAAATGTGGAAAAGGATGGATAAATAGGTACACAGATGCAGGATGTATTTTCCGAGTCAGGTCTATGGGGGCTGTATGATACCTCTGTAAAAATAAAGATAATAAAACCTCTGTGTTCATAAAAAGGCATGTAGCTAAACTGATTATTTGAATTATTTGCCTTCTCAAATGGCGTTCTGCTGTATGAAGTTGGGTAGCCAACCGCTGGAAAGGAAAAACATGGGAATAGGTAAGAGAAATTCTGCTTGCACTCTCTATTTTAAGAATATACACTGATGCAGGCTATCACATTAAAGGCTTAACTGATTTTACATAAGTGGGCATGGAATCTCCTTTCAGAATGCCTGGTAATACTCTTTGCAACAAGTTCTTATTCTTCAAATAAGTCTGAGGAGCTCTACCTAATCAACCAAAGTTGAAGATGTATCTGCTAAAAGTTAGAAAAATTAGTAATTTGCCATCGCTAAGAAAAGGAGCCATAGCTCAATTTTTAAATAAGACAAATGTGTTTGAAAGATATTTTTGCTTTTTTTTCCAATAAGGTGCCTTGTGCTTTTTGTTTTTTTCTTTTATTGTTATTCAAGTTCAGTTGTCCCCATTTTCCCCCCATTACTCGCCTCCACCCTACCCACCAACTCCTCCCATTCAGTCCTCACCCCTCCATTGTCTTTGTCCACAGGTACTTTATTCATCTTCTTTGATGACCCTTCCCCTTCTTTCCCCGTCATCCCCTCCCCCGCCCCCTCTGATTACTCTGTTTGTTCTTTATTTCCATGTCTCTGGTTCTATTTTGCTCACTTGTTCGTTTAGTTGATTAGGCTCCACTTATAGGTGAGATCACATGGTAAAATATAAAACCCTTTAGCTTATACTATAGTTTCCTTTATAAACGATTTCTCACAGAAAATGCTGGCAAAATGTATATGCACATCATTGCTTTACTGTTTGCATTATTATATCAGGCTGAAAACTACTGTCAAAGATCTTATAGGACATAGATTAAATGAATCATTCGAACCATTTGAAATTAAATTTAAAAAAGAAGATTAAAGTCAATTTCTCTCATGAGGTTTTTCTTCCCTAGATAAATAGCCTGTGGCAAGGATAACTTTAAAAACTGCTGTACTTGTAGCTATGACAAACACATTTCACCTAAACCAGAGTAAAAGCCCGTAACTGGAGACTGCGCTTCATTGTCCGCATAAAACCGAAATGTATTTAAAATGTCATTTAGATTATCCTATTAGCTTCCCATTATATGGAGACTACAATTCAAACTCATTGCCATGTCACGAAAGGGCCCTTTGCAAACTGATCTGCGTGTACTCACTGAGTTTTTATCCTATCATTCTCCCTCTTGCTTTTTAGGATTCGAAAACCTTGGCCTTATAGTTTGTCCTCAGGTTGCCAGGGTTATGACCTCAGCATTCCTTCAGCCTGAAAAGCTCTTTTTCTAGACCTAGATAGAGCCAACCTCTTCTGGTATAGGATTCAGCTCATGCAGTTGTCACATCTCAAAGAGGACTTCATTAAGCAGAGTATATAAAGAAGCACACCTCCTGGCATTGCTGCTACACATACTTCTGCTTTATCACTGAGCTTTTCATTATCCTAAATGATCTCTCTTTTTTTATTTCTTTTTCAAATTGTTGTTCAAGTACAGTTGTCTCTGTTTTCCCCCCACCCCCCCCCACCCAACCTACCCCCTTTGACTTGTCCATGTGTCCTTTATTCGTGTTCTTTGATGACCCTTCCCCTCTTTTCCCCCATTATCCCTCCCCGCCCCTCCCCTCTGGTTACTGTCAGTTTGTTCTTTATTTCAATGTCTCTGATTATATTTTGCTTTCTTGTTTGTTTTGTTAATTAGGTTCCACTGAGAGGTGAGATCATATGGTATTTGTTTTTCACTGCCTGGTTTATTTCACTTACCATAATGCTCTGCAGTTCTTATTTTATTCTCTATCAGAATATAAACTTTGAGAAGAAGCAACTTGTCTGACTACTTTATCTCCAATTTACAACTGTATCTCCAATGCTGAGGAAAGTATACGACCTCATAAAATATACTCAATAAATATTTGGGGAATGAAGAATGACAATTACCTAGATAAATATATATCATGAAAACATAAATTTAGATTGATTTAAAAATACCTAGAATGAATGTAATTAATTACACAGCAATCTAGAGGTAATGCATTTTGATTGGTAGCATACGCCTAAAATATATAGTTAACTCAAAAAAGATAATTTTATTCTTCATTTAAATTATATAAGCTCCTTCCTTATAGACATTTATATCATTTGATGGCCAAAATAAATATTCAGTTTTTTCTCAATTAGTTTTATTTGCAGTTGCTTTTATTAGAGAAATATAATTAATGAAGCATGTGACTCCTAGGTAAGATCTATAATTAGAAATCAAAATTTGTGTTCTAGAAATGTATTACAAAGACCTAGGAGATATATATTAATTATATATTAATAAAACAATAGACTTTGCTTGTTTCTTAGGAGAAAATTAAGTTGTGTACCAGGTAGTTTGGCAAACCCTTTTTGCATGACATTGCCAATGATATATTTTTATAAAAATATACAAAATATTATGCTCCTAATTTAGAATTCCAAAATGACTCTGCCTATCAAGTTTTAATTATATAATAGATCTGTCTACTTTTTAGATATTATGTTTTGTTTGTTTTTAATTTTATTTTTATTTAAGTATATTTGGTACACAGTCTTATACTGGTTTCAGGTGTATACATAGTAGTAATTCGACATTTTTATACCTTACAGTGTGATAACCCTACTAATTCTAGTCATCATCTGTCACCATGTGAACTTGTCACAATGTTATTGATTATATTCTCCTTCCCTTTTTCACTCATCCCTGTAATAGTCCTTTCTCATCTGGAACGTAGGCATTTTACACAAGTGAGAGCCACTGGGACATTCTAGGTGGTTTGACAGCATAATATCAAGACAAGGTGGTTGTGGAAGTCATAGGAATGAACAAAAAAAAAGCCATTAACATGATTTTTTTTAAGTTAAAATATTAGGTATCATTAATAAGATTTTGGTTTTAATTTTCAGAATATTATAAGCCAATTACTATAGAAATCTCTTTTCTTGAGGCTCTTCCTATGGTAGTTAACCTATATGATTCAAAATAATTATTACTGAATTATTTCTAAAGGGAAGTAATGATATTTTGTGCAGATCCTTACATTTTAGAAAACATCCTATACTATTTTTTCTGGGTGACTGCAATATCATAAATTTCAATAAATTTGTTCAGTGCTCCTCAAATAACTCAAGGCTGTACTATATAATAAATGCCCCTTTTATGAAACTTCATTCACCTGTAAATGGTAATCACAAGATAATCTGATGCTGTCACCCATTATATTTTTGATAAGCTTATAATAGATCAAGTTAACTAGGTTTGACATCCTCTATCACATCTTCAAGAAAAGATGCTTTCATCTAAGAATTGGATATTGATCCTTCTTTAAATACAAATGACTCATGTGTAGCTACTGTAATTGTCACAGTGTACACACCTCTCAAATTCAGTCAAAAGTAACACTACGTGCACCATTTTCCAGCAAAAGTGTAATTTTATTAATTTTCCACTAATTTATTTTTTATTATAGTTTGGAAGATGAAAACGTATTGTAAAGAGTACAATATCAGTAAGTGTTTCTGTGGCCACTGTTTTTTTTTTTAATTTATTGAAAAATTTAATGGAAATATTCTTTTAGATTATTAGGTAGAATTACCTACTTTAAACTTGTCCATTTTAAAAACCAAAGCACAATTCAGAAGTAAACACTCTCTTTGAAAGATAATACAGATTCTTCATATTAATTATACAGATCACTTTATAAATATGTGTGTGCATATATAGATATATATTTATATATAATCTAGTCTAAATTGTGCTTGAGATTCTTTCTGTTTTCTGCAGATGACACAAGTTTAACCTAAGTTTCATTTCCTTAAGGTGAAAAAAGTGTTTAAAAGCTCCTTTAATGACGACTCATAAAATCTCAAAACAAAGGGACATGATTTGAACATTCCTTATTTCTTTTATATTTGGTGCTTACAGCAAGAGAGTACGTAAGTAAAAAAAAAAATTAAGGTAAGGCAACTTTTGGTAATATACCTTTTACACAGCTAATTTATCAGGCACTCTTCAGTTGTGAAATAGGGCTCAGGTTTTCATTTCTGCCCACCTCTGTGTAAGCGCCTTCCTCAGAGTTCAGGTAAGTTCATAAAATACAGATGATTAACTTAACATGTTTTATAACAGATTAGCCATGTAATTATCACAGCAAAGATGCCTTCCATCCAGGAGAGCATTGTCTTCTTTTGTCCACCATTTCCCCATCACAAGACATTTATAGTCAGTCGTTAATTTTATTTTTCACTTCTTCTTTTATAGTTATTCTAGGTGGTATACATGATTAAATACATTATTGTTTATCTTTGTCTTGAGCTCTATACATAAGAGTTTTAATATATGTATTATTGCATAGAGCTATAATTCCTCAGTATTCACTACAATAGGGTATTCTATGGATATAACAAACTTTCAGTCAGAAAGTCTGCTAAAATCTTTTATTAATTTTAATAATATGCTTGTAATTTTTTCACTTTCACAGGTTGTGAAATTTTCTTTCTTCTCTAGGTTCTGTCAGTTTTCACCTTATATGCTTTGAGCCATGCTAAATCTCCGTACAAATTTATAGCTGTTATGTCTTCCTCATGAATTAACATTTATCATTTTGATATATAGAAATAATTCTCTTTATTTCTATAATGGTTATTGCCTTAAAGCCTACATTCACTGAAATTATTATCAAGCAGTATAAGTTTTTGTTTAATGTTTATAATTATATGTTATTTTCCTTCTTTTATTTTAAGATCTATACTCTTTTTTTTGTTATAGATGTGATTCTTGCGAGAAAGTTTGAAAAAAGCAAAAAAAAAGTATTTTTTTATTTCTCCAGTTTCACTCTCTTTGTTTTAAACTAAAACATTTGTTCCATTTAAATTTAATTACTGATATTTTTGTTTATTTTATGTTTAAAGATAAGACTTTGGGTGTTTCCAGCTTTACTGAAATGTAAGCATTGAGATAGAGCATTGTGTAAATTTAAGGTATAAAATGTGATGACTGACACATTTACATGCTGCAAAATGATCACCATGTTACGACCTCCATCATATCACAGAGTTACCATTTCTTTTTATGGTAAAAGCACTTAAGATCTACTCTCTTAGAAACTTTTAAGTATATAATAGTATTATTAACTATAATCCCCGTGCCCCAGATCTTATTCATCATATAACTGGAAGTTTGTACACTTTGATCAATGTCACCCCATTTTCCTCAGTACCCCTTCCCCTAGTAACCACCATTCTAGTCACTGCCTCTAGAAGTTTGGCTTTTTTAGATTCCACATATAAGTGGTATCATAGAGTGTTTGTCTTTCTCTGTCTGACTTATTTATTTATTTATTTATTTATTTGGAGAAAGGGGAAGGGAGGGAGAAAGAGAGGGAGAGAGACGTCGATTGATTGGTTGTCTCTCACTCACCCCTAACTGGGGACCGGGCCCATAAAGCAGGCATGTTCCCTGACAGAATCGAACTGGCAACCTTGTGGTTCACAAGCCAGTGCTCAGTCCACTAAGCGACACCAGTCAGGGTGGTCTGACTTTTTTTATATACTATAAAAATATACCTTTTTATATGCTTCCTGTTGTTCTACCTGTTCCGTTCCCCTTTCACCTTTTTGCTTTATGTGCACTGATAAAGAAAAAAGAGGAAAATGTGGTGATCAGTCTTTTCCTCTGATAGTTTGGAAGTCACGTGCTCCTATTCATTTCTTTTGGTGGTAACTGAAAGAATAACAATAGCTTTTTTCTCTCCCACGGTTTCTTCAATTTTCCTGTTCCTTGTTATCTGAAATGGTTTGCTGGACATACACTTGAGAAATCATTTGTGTATTTAAAGGTCAAATCCAAGAACCTATAAAAGGCTTTTACACTGAGCCTAAGTGAGATTTATCCAGGAATGCAAGATTAGTTCTACATATGAAAACTAATTAATGTAATACATAGCATTAATAGAGTGAAAACAAAACCACATCATAAATACTCTTCTGAATTTATTGAGGTTAACAAGATCCAAGACCCTTATGTGTTAAAAACACTAAAAAATATTGAACCAAAAGGAAAATTCTCAGCCTGATAAAGAACATCTACAAGAATCCACAGGTAACATCATACTTAATGGTAACAGACTAATTAATACTCTCCCTTTAGAATTAGGACTATTCAACATTGTACCAGAGGTTCTAGCCAAGACAAATAGCCAAGAAAATAAAAATGAAACTCATCCAAATTAGAGAGGAGGAAATAAAGCTAGTTCTGTTTTCTGATGACATAATTTTGTAAAAGAAATTTCTAATGATTATAAAAAAATTCTATTAGAGTTAATAAGAAAGTGCAGCAAGTTTTAAAAACATGACATCAATATACTGAAATTAGTTACATTTTTAAACACCAATGATGACAGATCTAGAAAGAAAATTAAACTAACAATTCCATTTACAGTAGCATCAAAGAGAGTAAGATAGTTAGAAATAAAAATATATATATTGCCTTGGCTGGTGTGGCTCAGTGGATTGAGCACTGGCCAGTGAACTGCAAAGTCACCAGTTCGATTCCCTGTCAGGGCAAATACCTGGGTTGCAGTCCAAGTCCCTAGTTGGGTGTGTTTAAGAGGCAACCAACTGATATTTCTCTCCTTCTCTTTCTCCCTCCTTCCCCCTCTCTCTGAAAATAAATAAAATCATATACATACTCACACACACACACACACACATATTTCACTGTACGTGGAAAGATCCTAGATTCATAAATTATAAGATTTAATATTTTTAAGAAAACAATAATCCACAAATTGACCTATACATTCAATGAGATCTCTATAAAAATTCCAGCTGCCTTTTTTCCTTTCAGAAATTGATAAAGTGGTCACAAGTTTCATACAGAAATGTGAAGGAACCTGACAAGTCAAAATAATCTTCAAAAGAAGAAGAAAATGGGAGGATTTAGAATTCCTCACTTCAAAGCTTACTGCAAAGCTATAGGAATCAAGACTGCATGGTACTGGCATAGCAGTGGAATACAACTGAGGGTCCAGAAATAAGCCCTTATGGTCAATTCATTTTCAACAAGGGTGTCAAGACAATTCAATGTGGAAAGTACAGTGATCACCAGATGGTGCTGGGATAACTCGGTTTTCAAACACAAAGTAGCATAGTTGGACCACTACTTAACTTAATATACCAAAATGACACCCAATGGATCAAATACATAAATGTAAATTCTAAAAACTAAAATTCTATTTGAAAGAACAACTCATAGAATGGGAGAAAAATACACGCAAATCATGTATCTGTTGAAGAACTTGTATCCAGAATGTATCCTTCTTACAATTCAGCAATAAAAAGAGAAATAACTCAATTACAAATGAGTAGAGAATTTGAATAGATGTTTCTCTAAAACAATGTACAAATAGCCAATAGGTACATGAAATAATGCTCAACATCGTGACTTGTAATATTTCCAGAGAAAGAAGAAATAAAGAAGAGTTGAACTTCAGGATGACGAGGGCCTGCCTATATATCATTTGTTAACCTGACTTATCTGGTGTAATTTTAAGTTATAAGGCATGAAGAATTCACATATAAACAGGTATATAGTCTGTGACAACTCCTGATTTTAGAGTATACTTGTATTTATATGTTTCTTTTACTCAATGAGTTATAATGGAAAATGAAAGAAATGTACACTAATTTACACACAAATTCACACATGCCCTCATAGCTGTCTGTAATAAAATCAACATCTCTAAAGTCATGGAGAGTTTTCCTCTTCCAACTGAATTTATATGCATAGAGTCAATATTTCAGATGTTATTTTTGTGGTGATAGAGTCTTTTGGGACTTCAACTACTGGGGATAAAAGGAGTGTGATGTTGATAGAATTCAAATGCTGTTTGAAGAGGCGTGCAAAAGTGGATCTCTCTTATTACCTTCAGAAAAATTGCGGAAAATAGCAATCTTATGTCAATTACATTAAATGTACTTATTTTTATATTTTCAGCACAGGGCTTTGAAATTTTAACAAGATTTATATGTAAATGATAAGTTATCATGATATGATTTTAATAGCACCAACACATCAGAAAAGGATAATTACCATCTTACACTTTCAACCATCCTTGGAAAATTTAAAATATGCAGTTGGGTTAGGCATTTGGTAGTTGTCTAATATAGAACATATTTAAATATAAATGCTTTCTAAATATAAATCATTCGTAGTTAAATTTGCAATGATTCACAAATAAGTGTTCTGGCCTCCAAATCTGTGCTATACGTGCGTGTAGCAACATGTATCTTCAGTTGTAAAAATATAGAAATTGATCTAAAGACGTGTGACAAAAGGCAGCAATGCAATAAGCTATACTTAATAATGTACATGCAGGTCACACGGTGCTCAGGGGCTAAAAAGAGCATATATATATATGTGTGTGTGACTTTAACACAGATTCGCCACCTTTTTTAGCAATGTATCTACAATCATCTCCGTTCCTTGCTGGTCTCCACAGCAATGAGATACACCTGTGTAAGTCCCACTCCTCTTAATATAGCTCATGAAAAAGGGGCCAGTGTCTGTCAGGCAACGTGAACAAAATATTAGCGAAACATTAAGTGAGGGGATAATCAGTAAAACATTAAGCACGGGGGGATCTAGGCATCCAGTTCTCTCCTTCGCCATGTTAAAAGACCACATTCATTCAACAAATGCCGACTGAGTTCTCCCTTTCCGTAGATACTGATCTATATACATGGGAATAAGGAAGAGGGCTGGGAAGATTACTGCTTTGTACACACTTTGCCCTAGTAGGGGGAGACATACACCCAATAAGCAAAAGACAGGACACTTTCATCGAAACATAGGCACTAGGAAGAAAAAAAATTGTGTGCTTGTGTTTGTGTATATCGGACAGTATATGGGACAGAGGGGACAGTTTGCACTTTCATTGAATGACAAGAAAGGGGGGGCGCAATGCCCATAGCAGGAATAACATGCGTAAGTGCCTTAACGTGTGAGTGTGTGTGTGTGTGCGCGCGCGCGCGCGCGCACATGCAGCACGTGGGCCAGGGGGAGAGGTTTAAGCTTTTGTCTACTGACAAGAAGTAGGCAGCCATGTAAAGATGGGGTGGAGGTGGCCACGCCCCCAAGGTGAGACCTATGTGTAATGCCTTGAGACCGAAATGAGTTTTGGCATAACTGAAGGAGAAAAAAGATAGGGTTCATGGAACAGTGAGAGAGGGAAAGAGTGGGGAGAGGGGGAGAGGAGAGGTACAATGTCTCAACTCTTGTTCACACAATAGCTTGAAATTCTTTCTCTTATTGAGTCCCCAGGTAAGTCCTCAGGTAAGAGATAATGATTATCCCAGGCATATAGAGTGATATATTTAAAATTTTTTTATTTTTAAATCCTTTTTCTGAACCTGGGACTCATATCAATGATTTGGATCAAAAGGAGTAAACATTCAACCGGAACAGAATGAAGAAACAAGAATTGAAAAAAAATGAGGACAAGTTGAGGAACATCTGGCACAACTTTAAACATTCCAAAGTTCGAATTATAGGGGTGCCAGAAGGAGAAGAGGAAGAGCAAGAAATTCAAAACTTATTTCAAAAAATAATGACGAGAACTTCCCCAATCTGGCAAAGGAAATAGACTTCCAGGAAGTCCAGGAAGCTCAGAGAGTCCCAAAGAAGTTGGACCCAAGGAAGCACACACCAAGGCACATCATAATTACATTACCCAAGGTTAAAGATAAGGGAAGAATCTGAAAAGCAGCAGGAGAAGGGGAGAGAGTTACCTACAAAGGAGTTCCTTAAGACTACCAGCTGATTTCTCCAAAGAACCCTTACAGGCAAGAAGAGCCTGGAAAGAAGCATTCAAAATCATGAAAGACAAGGACCTACATCCAACATTACTCTATCCAGCAAAGCCATCATTTAGAATGGAAGGGCAGATAAAGTGCTTCCCAGATAAAGTAAAGTTGAAGCAGTTCATCATCACCAAACCCTTATTCAATGAAATATTAAAGTGACTAATCTAGGTAAAAGAAGATGATCAAAACTATGAACAGTAAAATGACAACAAACTCACAACTATCAACAACTGAACCTAAAAAAACAAAAACAAAAATGAACTAAGCAAACTGCCAGAAGAGGAACAGAATCACCGAAATGGAGATCCCACGGAGGGTTATCAGCGGGGCTGGGAAGTGGGGGAATGGGGAAAAAGGCACAGGGAACCAGAAGCATAAATGGTAGGCACAAAATAGGCAGGGGGAGGTTAAGAATAGCATAGGCAATGGAGAAGCCGAAGAACTTATATGTACAACCCATGGACATGAACTAAGCAGGGGAAGCTGGTGGGAAGGGATGGTGTAGGGCAGAGGGAAATAAAGGGGAGAGAAAAATGGGACAACTGTAATAGCATAATCAATAAAACGTTTAAAAAAATAAATTTACTTAGCTATGTCACCCAGGATTTTCAGTTCTCATATAATCTTATTCCAGGCATTTATCATCTCTGGCCAGGTTATTATGGTGGCCTATGAAGTAAAGTTCCCAATTCACTGTATCCTCTCTATTTGTGTAAACCAATTGCTAGCTTTCTGTAAATGTGTATTCTTCTGTCATCATAACCCAGCTGTACTTAAAGCATTCTCCAGTGCCAGGTCACACAAACTTGAGCGGCAGAGCCTATTGCAGGCATCAGGACTGAGTGTCAGGAGCAGGGTAAACCGTTATCATGAGCCTGAGATCACTGTGTTAACCTCGAACTAACAACGGGAGCAAGATTCAAATATGTGAGCTAATTTGGTATTCAAATACCTAAGAGTGTTATTGGGCATAGGGAAGACAAATGGGTAATTTTCGGGGCAGCAATATATCCTTTTCACTGCTTTCTCCATCTCACATGCATGGGTATATGCGCATACATTTTTTTCTCTGTAAATCTTCCCCCTGCTCGGATACAATTGAATCTTCCAAAACATAGCTTCCATTTATGTCTTTATTATGTACATATATTCGATTTAGGAAAAGGGACTAAACTGCTCTTTCCATTCACAGTAGCATGATTAATAGTGTTTTGATAAGTGACTTGGAAACAGAGGCATAAAGCCAAAGAGAGGTGAAATTATTTATTAAATATCTCAAAGTAGGTCAGGTACAGAGTACAAATAAAACTATAAGTCACCGGGAAATACTAGGAAGCGTGTGGCAATGCATTTTTTTTAATTGGATAGGCCAGTATTAAAACAGTCTCTCTTGGGGGGTTGCAAATTCCAAGCTCCATAAGATTAAGATGAATTTATATTGACAGGTAACAAACTATTCCAAGTAGTCTTCCAGAACTGCCAAGTAAGTTGGGGTCTGAGGCCAGAGGGGAAAGAGTGAGAAGGAACTGAAGCTCCCACCCTACCTTTGTAATGGCCATAATTTTTATTGTTCTACATATTGAGCTCCTTGTGAAAATTCCATTGAAAGAAAATAAATTCCATTTAGTTAAAAAGAGAAGATTGATAATCAATGGTTTCAATGACGGGGATCTTATAGAATTTGTTTCTAAATAATGTTGAAAATTGGACGAGAAGTTTCTAAGATTTAGTATGAATTCAAGCTCTGCAGGATTTATGTGGCTGCATTCTCATAACTCCAATAAATTTAGCTATAAATTTTAAAAAATGTAATGAAACGTCAGAAGGTACTTGAAGAAAGCACTTCGTTTTTGCCACAAAATTCCTGACGGGTGCTTAGTTCTGATTCCTATATCAAGAATTAGCGAACAGTGGTAAAGGACCTTATTTGAAGGGTACAAAAGGACCTCTTGGTAAGACAAGAAATCCTTTGAAAAGACTCTCCTATTTATTTAATGACAAAAGCAAAATGCATAACACATGCTAAGTGCGACTCAGATGCACCCTTAATAAAGAAAACCTGAACGTCAAGCAAAGCCTGTCTTCGGCATTCCCAGCCTATGCTTCCACACATCTATCCCTTTCTGTGATGGCTATTTCGGTGAATCCTGATGTCTTCATGGTCCTTTTCACACCTGCCACCTCCATGCCTGACCTTCAAAACCTGCATTCAATCTCATAATTAAATAAAAATTTACATTAAAACTTATAAAATCACAGGGATATAGTCAATGCTTTACTTACTAGCGATATTGGCATTTTGAAACACAAGGAAAGTTTATGCTATAAATATAAAGGTCCTGGGTTTTTTAAAGTTAAATGAAGTAATTCAAATGGTTCTATAAAGCTGGGTATAAAACTATACAGAATGGTGAGGAGTGTGGAAAATAAAAAGTCAGTGCCACTTTTAAGACATCAACTGAAACAAATCATATGTGAAGTTCAAATACAGAGCACGGTTATATCCTACAACTAATAAATGCTTCTCACTGGTCCCCCAATTATCATGCTTCATCCACTGAAAACACTTAGCTTCTACTGCAAACCCTGTTAGGATATTCCCTAATATAGCCCAACAAGATAATAATAATAATACCAACAACAATAGCAACAACAGATATTGCGGAGGATTTTACTGAGTTTAGCTCTGGCCCGTGTGGCTCAGTTGGTTGGAGCATCATCCCATAAACTGAAAGGTCATGGGTTCAATTCCCAGTCAGGGCACATGCCTAGGTTGCAGGTTCTGTCCTTGGTGGGGGCATGTACAAAAGGCAACCAATTGATGTTTCTCTCCTCTCTCCTTTCCCCTCTCTCTAAAATCAATAAGCATGTCCTTGGGTAAAGATTGAAAAAAGAAAAAAAATAATTATCATATGCCAGAACCTCTGTCAAATGGTTTTCATGCAATATGTCACTTAGTCTCCCAAGTGGTCTGTAACACAATACCCTTTCATTGTTCTCCTTTTTATCAGCAAGAAAATGTGGCCCATGGAAATTACATATCTAGCCTCTGGTCTCAAGTTACTATAGGACAGAAGTAGAATTTAAACCTAATTCTCTTGGGCCTAAAACCTAAAGCTCTTGGACTCCAAATTACTCAGCGGAAGTCCCACCTCCACCCTGATGGATTCTCTGACCACACTGAACTGTACACCTTCTCTGAATTCCTGCACTGTGTTCTTTCTCTATTGCTCAGTCTCTACCTGAATTTTGACCTCTCTCACACCTGTATCTTACCTTTATGGCACAGATTTTTTAAAATTCTGATATAGTGGGCATATAGACATAGCAATGTGCAAACTTACTAGTGATTTCAAAAGATCATTAGCATTTTCTCTATCAGGAAAAATTCCTAGCTTTGATTTTAGTATGTTAATCATACTTATAAGAATTTATATTTATTTCTATGTTTTGTAGGGTAATCATAGTTCAATAATTATTGATATTTAATTCAATGATTAAATTGCTTGACTATATATAAACTGGATTTCTATACGACAATCTTCCTATTCTGGAGCTTTTGGTTTTAGTCATCTATTGATTGCCTGGATGATGGCTCAAGTTCAAATGTCAGTCTGCTGAGAAATTATTTCTTTCATTATGTATTACTTTTCTTTTACTCCAGTCTTTTCTCGAGGAATAGCAATTATTTATAAGTTGGAATTTTACTCTTTTAATCTACTGACCTCTTCCTTGCTATTTTTTTCTTTTTTTTCTCTCTGAAACTTAAGAGATTCTTAAGTTCATCCTCCATTGACTTTCTGATCAAACTTTCTGTAGTACAGTCTGTCCCTTTCCCCCCTCAAATTTATATTTGAGTAAAATATTCATTTCCTAATATTCATGATTGAAATACTCAATTCCTAAGTCATTTGTCTTTTTTTTTTGCCAACTCTATCTTTTGCTTTTCGTAGTTAACTCTTTCTTTAAATATATTTGTCTCTTGAATGTTATTTTTTCATTTTTTGCTGAAAACAATTCATAGGCTTAATGTTGTCATTATCTCCCTGTATACATGTTTATTAATCTTGAAAAAGAGGCCTAGTTTTTCTGCCAAAAGAGAAGAGATGCTCCGCTGTGTTGGGGCCTCCTCCTCACTGTATCAGTGCGGAGCTGCTGAGTCATTCACATGGTCAATCTGACCCAAGGGCCAGTGGAGACTGCGGGGTCCTCCTATACGCACAGACCTAAAGAGCAAAGGGATGTCTCTGGATTTGACAAAATTGCTGGGCTACTCTTTTTAGTTTCCTGTTTAACCTGCCTGCAGGACTCTCCTACTGGTGACACTGCTCCATGGATCACAGATAAGCTTCAGTGCACCAAGGACATGTTTTCACCCAGTTCTCTGTCTCCAGGGGCCACATGTGCTCTTAGAGACTCACCGAGAACACTGATCTAACTGTATAAAGGACTTCTAAGGGGAGGATTCACACCTATCCCAATTTTTTTTTTTTGCCTCTAAATTTTACAGCAACAAGTCAGTGAATATTTATAGCATTCTGCCAAACCTCTAATGAAAGCCATTCACCACAATCCTTTATGTCACTATTTTGCTTCAGTCTGCCCCTGGTTATTTATGCATGACAAACATTTGTATTTAGTATATGGCCTTCCACAGGTAACACAGATTTCCTTCTTGATATTTCTTTAATTGTTTTAGTCAGGATGTAGTAGGATGACATTAGGATTTTACTTTACTCAGACATCCTGCACATATAGAATGAGAGGACATAGTAAAAGATATGGTAATCTAGGGAAGCAGTTAGCATAAACTTCATAAAGGAAGTCTAACACAGAGGGAAATGGTAATCAAATAGATGTACAGAGCGTGGAGGAGAGCTGATTTAAAGGAAGCGACATTTGGAGATTCTAGCTGATAGGAAAACAATTAGCACCAGAAAAGTCTGTAAGCAGGTAACAGAGTTATTCATGAAAACTAGAGACTTGTGAGATCCAAGTGAAAAGTGGCTTAAAATTGGACTCTAGTTACCACTGTTACAGGATACGGTCATGGCAAGTCAATTTTCCAGCACAGAACTAAGGATAACTTATTATAGACTACAGGCCTAAAGTATCTTAATTCTTTACAAGTAGGGTCACGATGACACTGATGGATCTGGGAGAAAGGACGACTTAGCTTGGGAAGATGAGTGACACAGAGACAGATAGTGATAGTTTTCTATAATATTATCTTCTGTGATACTGACGTGCATGTGATCAGAATTACCAACAACTCAGTTTACTTAGTATTAAAGGGAAATTGAACTTTCCTTGGTTTATCCAATAATTCATCTCTCATTTTCCAAATGCCATAATGCTTCTTATATATGATTTGTATTCTTTAAAAAATGCAGTTCTTCATTACCCGCAGCTCATCTGTTTACTTTTAGCAACTATATTGCACACATTGAAATTACATCAAGAAAATGTTCTCCATCACATAAGTGAAATAGAGCTTGCTATTCCACATTAACCCGCCAGATCACATATCCGGTGAAATTAAACTCTGTCGTTGTTAAACACTTAAGAAGAAATAAAATATGTTAGTCCATGGTCAAATAAGAAAGCAGAGCTACTCTAGGTATTTTTGAGAAGAAAATGACTTAACATAGGGTATAAAGTGCTTAGAAGACCACTCAACACATTGTAAGACTGCAGGTCAAGGGAGGGCTTCACTAGATCTGCAGGAATCAGCCCCTAACGATCAGAGCTCTTTGTAATAATGAGACAGACAGGTGGTCTACTGTGGAAAGCCATCGGCTGACGCAAAAGTCATATATGCTGGAACCCGCATATTTGCCTCTTGCTGTCAGAAGCAGTCTTCCAAGCCTTCTGTAAGAAGTTCTTACTGGAGGACTTAATGTTGACAAGGATTTAGGAAAATACAGTCCCTGGGCTTTCACCCGTGTGACGAGAGCATAGAGAGTGCCAGGAAGGAACTGAATGCCAACAGGACACCTGAGGGAGCAGCCTAAGAGTCAGCTGACCACTAAAGGCTGGGTTTCACGGAGGACATGGCTCAGTACGTTGATTCCCCAGCGTGCAGGCTGAGAAACGGAATCTTCCTTCCTTCCCCCGTAGGAACCTGGCCTGTGGGAGCCAGTACGAGGATCTCTAAAAGTTTCATTTTATAACTAGGCATTTAGTAAACTGATTGTGAAGGGAGATACGATAAGAATAGGAATTTTTAGCCATTATTAGTTTAATGGGTTAGCCCCTTTAGACGAGGGCATTTCTTGGTTTTGATCATATGTTCATTTGAACAAAAAGGAGACAAAAATTTGGCAGTTAAGGTTTTATTTGTGTTATTTATCTTTATGAAGTTCCTATAGTTCTTAATAAAAGCATTTAATAAATAGAAATAAAACTATTTAATAAAATTATCTTATTAAAAATTATTAATATTTGCATATTCCATGGGAGAATGGAAACTGAGGGTCAAAATAATGAAATGACAGTAATGAGACACTGAAATAATTACTGGGTCATCAAAGAAAAAAGTATGGGTTTTTATAACAGTTTTTACATGAAAAGTTTAGAACATTATATTCCTTCACAAAACAACTTAAATCAGAAAGCTCAAAGTTTAATTTGAATTTTAGGAATAGCGTCCATTAAGGGAGATCTGTTAAATAAATTACATGCTATATCATTCAGCCATTAAAATAAATAACGTCAGGAGCAATGAGAAACAATTTACTGAGTGTTTACTTGTGGGACACAATTCACTAAGTGCTTTATCTGCATTAACTCAACAAATAATGTATTAGTAATATTCATGTTAATCATAAGAAACTATAATACATAAAAATCTATTAAAATAAAGATATTTCTATAAAGAAAAACAGCAAATTAGCTTTTCATTGAAGATTAGGTAACATTAAATAGATATTTTGCAGCAGTTTGATATAAATTTGATATCAGTCATGGGACATCTTCATTCCATGCCAAGTGGACTGTGTTTGGAATTACATGTAGAATATATGTACTAAGACAACTTTGTTATTTCTTACCATACACTCTAAATAAATAATAACTTGCATATTACCATAGTTATGGCAGAAGAAACTTTATTGTTATTTATAAGAAACTCATGATAAATATTAAATATGTTTTATCAAAAGTGAAGGAGAAAAAGAGTGATGACACGCCTGTCAATTCCTCAGGCTATCCAACCCACAAACGCCAACCCTCCGCTATCTTACTTAGGATCCACTGGGTCAAATATTGATTCACATTAGAAACAGAAACCATTTCAAAATAATTACAATCACAAAATAAGAATGTCTGAATTCCACTCTCCATAGATTTCTGTGAAGAATGGTATGACATCGACTATGCCAGCAGATAGCCAGCATGCACATTCTCACGTTATACTTTCCTTTGCACCCGTAATTCGCTGACCATGTCCCCTTGCCATGCATCTAAGGGCTCTCACAGGATTTATTCTAACAGTCCTACCTGCTTTCCTGAACATACATAACATCCTACATTGACTGTAAGTAGCCTAATCACCGTTGTAAGTCCAGAGACAACAAATCGATGCATGACAAATAACACTGTTCACTTTTGACTAAAAAATGGAAGGTTAAACTATTTCCCATTGTTACTATCAAGAAATAAAGAACATTTTTCTGCCTTTGAAATAGATGTTGGTTTGTCTTCTTGACAGAATGTAAGTTCACCTATAGAAGGCATCAAAAGTATTCGTGGTAAAATTATTTTCTTAATAATATAAACAGTTCCTTAAAAATAAATATTAAGAAAACTCTATATGTGTTCTCCGTAGTAAGCATTTAAACCATTTAATAAATGTGCAAAGAGTTATTTAAGTAGTGAGTATATTATGTACAAAGAGAGGCTTTATGCCTAGTACATGGTTCTGATCAGGCAGCCAGGTATGCAAATAAACACACCATAAGGCACTGTGGGTTTGTCGTACTACAGGGACAAACAAGGAACAAGTTAGAAATTAATTATGAAGATGTCCTCCTGGTATTAGTAGGTGGTGGGTACCTGACACTGGGAAGAGTATAAATGAGGAAAAAATGAACAGAATGGCATTTAAACTGGGTCTTGATAAATTAGTAGTTATAGTAAATCTATGTGGATCACAAATGCAATCATTTGACGGAATATCATGGGCAAGCCCTGCACACTCTAATGTGTATCATTTAATTAGAGACCAGAGGTTGAAGCACAGAAATGTCAGGGGAGGAAATCATATTTGTTGGGTACAGCTATGGTCCACCCTGAGGGCCAGTATCAGCCATTCATAATTGATTGAGTAAGAAAGAGAAATGGAAGGGTTCTGAGCAGGAAACCAGACCCGCGACGGAAGGTGGGACGTGTACTGGAATTTGTAGGACTGATGTGAAATATTATTTGGATGGTTTATGTAAGAAGAAATAAAACTCTGATCTGCGGGTAATAGTTATGAGGCCCAATAGCTATTAGTGTAACTCTAGTACTTTGGTGTAATTTCCCCCAAGAAACATATTCAGGGAACAAACACGCTAAAGAAAATTATACATTAGAAGGGAGAGCATCTTAAGAAACTGTGTACATGACTGTGTGTGTACAGTTTTCTTTTCCTTTTGCTCTGAGTGCCACTTTTTTACATTTTGGTAACTATTAACTTCTGTGCACCATAAATAGATTTTTAAAAATGGTTTTGACTTAACTACAAATTAACATACACATAAAAGTCTTCAAGGGTATCTGTGTGTGATACCTCCTCTAGTAGTATGTCAAAAAGGACCATGTACCCTCTCTCAAGAAGTGTTCCTGGAAAAAAAAAGGGGGGGATAGTTCTTGTCAAGAACGCTTTTTCTTTCTCCAACAGCAACATTAATCACGTTGTCCGCTAAAGCCACAAGAATGAGATAGGCAGAGGCAATCTGATTCTCATCTTGTTTAAACTTGTCAGTTTCAAAATGAAGTCAGGAGTTAGTCAGAGAAAATGGAGAAGGTCTCCTTCCTCATTTAAAGATAAATGGTAAGTCCAACTGCGATTTTTTTTTCCAAAGGAGGGTTACTCTCCTGAAGACACTTGTCTCTTTTTAAAGATATTACTAATTCAGTCCGTCACACAGCTCCCAGAAGCTAAGAGCCCGCCTCTCATCAGTGGGCCCTCCCAGCACCAGCAGCACTATGCATCATCTGTTGCGCCTTTGACCCTCTGCGGTAAGAAAATGTATCTCTACCATGCATAAGAGCAATCAAGATTTACACATTTTTAAGCCGAATTTTTTCTTCAACCCAGCATTTTCACTTCCCCAGGCTGCTGTTTCATGTGGCTTGCTAGTAACCCCAAGGGAAAACTAATTTCAACAAATATCTATTTGTCAGGACTCTTGACTCACAAAATGGGCGTGGTCATTGATATACGTATGGGTCGGGGGAGAGACAGGAGGAACAAAAAGGGAAGTCTGGGGAAAGAACATAGGTAAATGAGGTGTGAATAAGTAGTTCACCTAGAGAAGGGGTTAGAGAATGTGATGTATGGATGGGAAGAAAAGAGGCTGAGAGGGAAACAGGTATGTGATTTGTACCAGGGATCCAACACTCTCAATGTAACAGGTAGTGTGTGGAGTTTACATACGCATACTGTTCAGTCAAGGGATTTTCTCCGTCTTTGAGTCATGGGCCCCTTCCATTTTGAGCTGTGAATTCCTGACTTCCCCCCCTCCTTCAAATAAAGCCTTTTATTTAATCAGGTGTTAAGTGAATGGAATAGAAAAAAAAGGGGCGGGGGGCTTTTTTCTCATTTACTTAATATAATTTTTTTATCCCAAAGAAAGTAAACAGATAATTACTTGTTAAAATTAGCTGGGGTGATGCTTTGGAAAACCCAATAAATAAAATTTGATTGTTGAAATTAATATATTTCAGCAAGTTCCACCCATTATTCTACTTCAACACCACTCTGATGCCTCACAAATATATTTTTTATTACATATGTTTTTAAAGTGTATTCTTTAAAAAAAATGGTTTAGTCCTGGCTGCTGTGGCTCAGTGGATTGAGCGCCAGCCTACAAACCAAAGGGTCGATGGTTTGATTCCCAGTCAGGGCACATGCCAGGGTTGCGGGCCAGGTCCCTAGTGGGGGGCATGTGAGAGGCAACCACACATTCATGTTTCTCTCCTTGTCTTTCTTCCTCCCTTCCCCTCTCTAAAAATAAATAAAATCTTTTTAAAAAGTTAAAAATAATAAAATATATAAGTAAATTGATTTAAATGCCTTATTTAAACAGAAACTTAGATACATTAGTGAGTATTGGTGTTACAAAAGATCTGATGACTTGATATTGTAGAATTGTACTCCTAAAGCCTATAAAATTTCATTAACCAATGCCATCCCAAGAAATCCAATAATTTCAAAAAAAATGATCTCTTGAAGCAAGATGTATGTTTTGTTCTATCACCAGTGCTCAGCTTGTGACTTTGTTGTGACACTCCAGTGAGACCCAAAGGTGTTATCACTTCCTAAATTCGAGTTCAGGCACAATGGCTGGGAGATAACAGTTTCTCCATGACCCTCTTCATAATCCGTATCTTAAAGGTCAATTAATGATGACAAACAGGAAATAGACAACAAAACAAAACCAACAAAAAAAGGTTTTGTCAATTGAAAAAAAAAACTTGATAAGTAACAAAGAATCTTGATTTTTTAGAAGTCCATTTCCCAATTTTTCTAATCTCTCTAAAGTTTTTCAATAGTTCTAAATTAAATCCCTTTCACCTTTATCTCTTTATCCATCAGAAAATCCCAAGGGTGTTTGGATTCAGACATCCACTGCACCAAAGATCTTTCATTACACAGCACAAACAAGCACTTTTATTGAACAAGAACCCAATTACTTAACCCAGCTCCAGGTTTCATTCTTCCCCAAGACGTCTACCCCGACAGAGGTCCCGTAATCTCTTCTGATGGACATTGCTACATATCAGTTCTGATACACAGAGATGATTCCTAACCTTCTTGTAGAAAACCACTGATTAAATAAACTGAGATGCCCATCTCAGTTTCCTTGGACCAATGAATAACAATGAGAAAGAGTACAGGCAGATGTGGGCCCTTTCCTCCTCTGTGTAAGACATAAGCAGACAGAAAAGGGGAGGAGAGCCGCGGCTGCCCGGAGAAAATGACCCAAGTTCTGCACTGGCATCGCCTAAGGTTTCTCTAGTTTGTTTCTGCTCTTTAAATGACTGTCACATTGCCCGCATTTTGCTAGAAAAGAAGAAAATCAATCTGTAAATTGTGCCTTTGCTGCTACCTTTCTTTTTTCAACATATTGATAAATAATGTCAAAGACTAAAGACTTGAACTTTATGTCAGGGACTCTCATTGCTGACTGTGAATGGGAATAACTCAGGAGCTCTTAAGAAGCCTGAGTCCCGGTCCTAAAGATTCTGATTTAATACGTTAGCGCTGGAACCTGCAATTTATTATTTTTTAAAAAGTTCTCCAGATGTACAACTAGAGTTAAGTGTGACTTTGTATAAATAGCAACAAACAAAGTTGTTAATTATTGTATCAGAATTATGAAGAGGTCAGTCTTACGCAGCCTTTAGTCTCACTTCCCCTCTCCTGCAGGAATATCCTAAAGAAAAGCCCCTGGAAAGTTCCATCGATAGCACATTGCTGCCCCACAAGAAAGTCTAGTTCTCTGGCTTCCTTTTAACATCACGACATTAAACAAGTCTCCAAGATTCTACAAAGTAATAAGCACAATACTGCTCATGATAACAGCTTATATTAATAAATAAATTTAATAATTTTATGTGCACTAATAAGGAACTGAAATTAGAGGTTATAGAGAGAGAGACAGAGGGGCTGAGTGTGTGTACAAGTGAGTGTGTGACTGTGTGAGTGTGTAAAATATTTTTAGGATCAACTTGTGTTCACATGGGTACACTTACATGCATAATGCCTTTTTCAAGAATACTATAAATAGTGCTTTCTAAAAAGATAATGTTAGAGTTTTGTTTTTAGTTTATACCTTTTAATCACTTCTATTTTCTAATCATTTGCAGGAACTACGCTCACGTATTTCAGTCAACAGAGGATATTTGGATATTGAGATAATAAAACATGTATATTTCCTTTTTAAAGTTTTCAGTGTCTCCTTAAGTGAATGCGGCATCTGCTACCTATACTTTCCTTGCACTGCTACTCGGAGCTACACAGGATGGTGCTATCAGTCCCTACGTCACGGTCCATCAGCTGTTTGAAGGAACACGACAATGTCTTTTCTTCTTGGAAACTCAGTTTCTTCCATTCTTATTCATGTTCCTTCAAAGACTGTATTTTGTGCTTAGTATTAATGTGCTGGTATTCAAGGACAGAAAAAATAATTTAACAAATTCCTGCCATTGATAAGCTTCTATTCAATCAAGGTGATAAAATAAAAAATGTGGGAAGAAAAGACAAAAGATAGCAATTTTGTTTCAAGTTTATTTATAAGCAGAGAAAACGAGGGTGCCCAGGGGGGTCTCCTTTCTCAAGACTGACGCGCGGTAAATAGGAGGAGCGTAAAGTCGATCGAAACGGAACACTTTTTTCAAAATTCACGTTAACAAAGCCTTTTTATGTGTTATTTTATTTCGATTTTATAACAGTACCAGGTATCATTCCTATTTTATAATCATGGAAATGGAAGCTCGTGACACACTTACTTCTCTGGACGTGGCCAAACTCATCGATGTGGCTCTGCCACAGCCGAGAGTTAAAAACCCTTTTACATGCGGTGTGGTCAGTGCAGAGGCGAGCAGCACCACCAGGACCACCGATGTTCCCACTGACACTTCTCGTGGCCTGTTCTCCAGTGGAGCAGGTGGGGTCAAAGCAGGCGTTAGGAACGCGGAGCAATGAGGTGCTAAGGATGCCTGGGGGAGTCAACGAGCATCTCAGAGAGGAGACGGTGATGGTTTGAGTTGGTTTGAAAGGCAAGGGAGAGATTTCCAGGGGGACAGATGGTGAGGGTTTCATTCCACAAGCAGAAAGAGTCCAGTGGAAGCAGGGCACATTTAGGCACCCGTGCTGTGTAGCATGGCAGGGACAGAAACAAAGGGACACATGGGAGGGTGGCTGTCAAGGCAGACAGAATACCAACTATTAGCATCTTAGGAATTTGGATTTGACTCTCCTGGCAATGGAAATAAACAAAATAAGAAGTCATTTTTATGTCCTGGGGAAAAAATCTGTGTATTTTCTGGAACCTTAAAAAGAGTAGAAACATGCATAATAGACATTCTCTTGGCCAAAATAAAATGTCCACATAAATATTGGTAGGTTTTATGTTGATATGACAATTTGTTACTTTTATAATTTGAACTACCTATGGGGAACAGAGTCACCCTTTTGTGAGAAATGATTGTCTTTTACATTAAGTTATGCATGGTATAGAAGAGTCAACAGGTGCCTAATATGACTGCTTGTGGTTAAGATCAAATTCAAATTTGTGTTGGTATATTATTTCCTTCAGAAGATTCTAAGTCAGGTAATAAAAACATATGTCATGCTCCCATTAGAAGTCATTTATTGCACACTGAATACTATGATTTCTTTGCTTCCAATTTCTTATCAAATGAAAGGCCATGTCTCAGCTCCTCCTGAACAATTTTGCGGGTTGGCTTCCACAGCACAGAAGCCTACTGCGTATTCTAAAATTGGGATCCCTGTAGGGAACAATGGGGACCCATGACGAGGAAATAAAATATGCAGCAATGTGAATGAGAATTTTTTACTTTGGTTTTATTATTCTTTTTGATGATAGCATGCTGATTTTCTCTGATAGAAGAACATTCCTCAAAGACACTAAATTTAGACTTTTAAACAATATCCTCTTCCATGCTAATAAGACATTCATTTTTGAGTCTAAAGAGTTAAGGGTTACTGAGTAATTTCAGACAATAACAGAGAAAAGCTATTTATTTTATATCTGAAATATGAAACCAAAATGTTTTTTTGAGATCCAGCGTTAGGGATTCTACTGGTTACTTTTATTTGATAGAAGTATAATTTATAGCATCAGTATGTAGATTAATTATGATTGTTTCATGTTTTATTGTCAAATTTCCTTGGCTAATAAAGCCATAGATAATGAAGCTGGCAGATGAGATCAGTTCCTGGAGTTTTCAAGGTCAATATGTCAATTAAGATTGTGGGCCAATTCATTAGTACCGGGAAAAGAATGAATGTGTTGGGTTGCAGGAGATTGCAAGCCTGTAATATCAGACATCTGTACTGACTTATGACAGCTTCAAGTTCTCGATTTTGTGAAGTGATTTAGAAGAGCAAATTACTTTGCCACTAATTTGACAAAGATAAAACTTTCTGAAATCACATAATATCATATAGGTCCAAAGACTCCTGCGTCATATAAAGCAGTGAACCATGCTACGTATATTGAGCAAAGTTCTCCTAGGACGTATGTTTTCTGTCCCCTTTAGCATCAGCGTGACCACGTCTCTCATTCATTCATTCATTCATTCATTCAACACAGGTTTGAGAGGTACTGGCTGTCTTCTCTGCAGAAGGTTCTGTGGTAGCCACTTGGGCAGCAAGACAAAAGAGGCAGCCATGGCCTTCACGCTCACATAACTTGCAGAGACAGATACTAAACAATTACGTACACAATTCATTGTTAATGCCTGTTGGCCTAAGTGCCACAAGGGAAAGTTCTTCATGACGTAAGAATGTACAACTGTTCCTACATAATACCTGGAAAATGAGAAAAACGTAGTCTGAACACAGTCATAGAATAATTTATGGATATCAATATACCAGTGAAATATAATTAACTAAGCGTTCATGGAGAACGTACTGTATTCCACTCATTCTATGGTTGCTGAGGATACAAGGAAATCATACAACGCAGTTGGAGAAATAGACCCAGACACAGCAAAGTGTTCAGAGCCATGGGAGCACAGATAAACGATGGCCCCTGAGAATAAAAAAGACTTTACGAGGAAACTCATTCATTCACTTATTAAAATATTTATTGAACATTTATCATAGTCCCAACATGGTCCTTAGTGTCAGGGATTTATAGCCATAAAACATAACCCCCATCCGTGAAGAAGTAATTGTCTAGAGCGGTGCTCTCGACCAGGGTTATTTCTCCCTCAAGGGAAATATGGCAACGTCTGGAGACATTTTTCTTTGTCACGACTGGGAAGATTGTGCTACTGCTGTCTACTGGGTAGAGAGGCCAGAGATGCTGTTAAACATCCTATTACACAAATGAAAGCCCCTCACTATGAATAATTATCCAAAATGTCCGTCATGCCAAATATGATAAACCACTGAGAAATGGAGAGAAATAGGTAATCAATTACAATGCACTATTATTGAAAAGAGGCTGTATTTTTAAAACACTCAGGAAAGTAAAAAATAGATTGTGATGTGTTAAAGACAGTATAGGAGGAGGGCAATTTGGCTTGGTTCATTATTACTGTTAATTACAGTGAGATGTTGGAAAGGTCTGGACTAGGGCTATCAAAAAGGAGAGAACAAGGTTAATTAAAAAACAGATGTAAGAGGAGATCTGAGAGGTAAAAGAAACATTGATTTATTGAGCAATTAGATTGTAAAAATTTGGGGGGAGAGAGCTGAAGCAGAAGGAAGAGTCAATGGTTTCCCTAAGATTTGTTTCATTTGGGTGGTAGGTTAGATGGAGTAATATCAACAAACATCAAAACAAAGGAGAAACAGAGGGTTTTAAGGGAAATAACTAATGATAATAGAAATAATACTCACATGTTATTATGTCTCAGACAGTGTGCTAGTCACGGAAACCGTGGTATTTGTCATAACCCTTGATAGGGAGGTAGTGCTACTTAAAGTAAGTCCTGTTATTCCCAATTTGTAAGACAGAGTAAGAGATTAAACAACTGGCCAAGGTCACATCGCTTAGCAGTGGCAACATGTAGACTCCGACTGAGGTTTTACCTTCTTCGGAAGCCAAGGTTATCAGCCCCTATGCTCTACTGAATTAAGGGGACTGGACCATGGAGGTGGCATTTTCACACTCTACACCCAGATCGCCTGGGTTCTCCAAAAAGCACAACCTGCTGTGAAGGCTTGTAGACCACTAGCTCGTCCAGGGGTACAGCTCCCGGGAAGCAGAGACGAAGAGACACTCAAGTGAGTCACCTAGGGCGACGGTTCGACAGTAATCGAGCTGCCGGATTAAGTGTCGAGGAGGCCGTTTAAATGGCTGCGCTTCAGCGTGGTCCGTGCGCAGGGAGCGAGCGGGGATACTCACGCCCTCTCAGCAACATTAGTTAAAATGTTGCATACCTGCTCCAAAAGCTTTAAGCCTCCTGCCTTTCCAGGTTGCTCATGCAGAGCTACCAAGCGGGCCTCCGTGGCCTCAGAGATGCCCTGGGGCAGGGCAAGAAGGACGCAGGATGGGCGGAAGACAAGGCACTGTGGCCTTGGGCCCCTAGGAGTCAGTCACAAGGAAGACAGGGCAAAATAATGGTCAAGTCCCTGAGACGGGTGCCATCGGGAAGCTACGTGATGATGTGTGAGAGGCAGCTGGTGTATCTGGTGTCTACAAATTCCCAGCTTTGTTGCATTTCTTGAGTTACTTTCCCTTCCAGTGACTTCATTCCCTCATCTTGAAAGTGCAGAAATCATAGTTCCCACCTTGTAGTGTTTTTAGGATTCAAAGATTGAATAAACATCAACCATTTAAAACAATACCACCCTAAGCACCAAATGCATTATTTTTTATTGGCATCACTTCTATCCTAGTTGTTGAGAAAAAGAAAAATCAGCTCCTTATAGCCAGGAACGGCTGACACTCACAGTAAGGCCCCGGTGCTGTAGGGAGTTGGATGGGCACTCACAGCTCAGGATATAATGTTCTCTTGTTGAAAATAAATTACCTCACAGAAAACGCCAGGATCCAACAAGGTCACTTTGTGAGCACAACAATGTGAAACAAACAAACAAAAAACCAAAACAAAATAAAACAAGATCACTTCATTATCACATCTAAGCACAGACAAAAGCAAGATCATTACACAAACCCAAAGCACCAAAAGCAACCCTCTCGGGGCTGACAGAAGGGACTGCTCTCCCTTACTAATTAGAGCGCTAGCCTCGGTCTTTACCAACATTTAACTAATGTAAATGGTTTCTTTCAGAGAACATGTATAAAGGCATTTAATCACAGATTTATGTCTGCTACCTAATAGTTTCCAGTCCAGAGTCCAGGACCATTCCTGGCTCCCGCATCGAAAACACAAAATGCACGCCCAAATCCTGTAAGTCCTTTCGAGGACTCACCTCCCACTGAGGTGCTTCACAAATCCACCCATGTCTTTCCCCCTCACCATAACGAGCCATGAATTCGACTTGTTCAACTGCAGTTGTGTACTCGTTAGGCTTTGACTGAAGGGCAACAGACGCATCATCATCATCATCATCATCTCTAGAGCTGAAGGCATTAGATTAGCTATATATTTGTGAAATGTTAGCATTTAAGGTACAATTAAGCCAGTGCCCTGTAAGAAATTACATAAGGAAACAATGTCACATAGCAGACGTGAATTGTAAGGGCTGCGCCAGGGAGAACACACCAGCATTCAAGAAACAGGTCAAATAAAAAGGATTATTCACTTTGTTCAATGAGTGAACTTAAGAGTAGGAGGAGAAGTAAGAGAGCCCAACTTACAAGAAGAGAAAGACAGTGTTAGGAGTGTCATGGCGGTCCCATGGGCATGATTCAGAAATGTCCAGATAAAGAAGGACTAGGGAAAGCCCAATGGACCTGACACAAGGAGAGCACAACAGTCAACACTCAAAGAGTGCTTGAACGGTTGAAACAAAAAATAGATCGCTATGGGCAAAGTGATAGTTGATCGTGGGGAAATCAGCCATTTTTAAGTATGAATGTGACCAGAACAGAGATGGGAGCTTATATTGAGGGAAATGCAGGACTGCTAGAAGGATCACTTAGGAAAGGGAGAAGAAGATATTTTAGTTTTCTTTAGGAAAGGGTCCACGGGAAAGCAGGGTTTGTAGATCTAAGAAAGTAAGGGAAAATTTGGTGAGTTAAGACCCTAGAGTATGTGGGAGGGGGGAGATTAAAAACACGGTTGGAGAGCTAAGTGGGAAAAGGTCTAAAGGCATTTTATCCTCTGAAATAGGAGGAATAGAAGGGAGATATACAAGGTCTGTCCATAAAAGTATCAGCCACATAATATGAAAAAGAGACATTTACTGAAAAACGTACAAGAAGCTTTGTACATAGGACAGTGACACCTCAGTCCCCTTCTTAGAACTGCACACAGTTCTCCAATCTTTGTTGATTGCAGGTGGTACATGTTCAACATTCTCAGGTGTTCTGCTTGTTGCCTGCCTCCTAGAACATGAATCACTTTTGGCAGATTCTTGACCATCTTTGAAGCACTTGTCGCACACTTTTATTTGCACTGCACTCATTGCATTATTCCCGAAGGCCTTCTAAATCATCGAGTAGCTTCCGTGAGGAACGTTCAAGCTTAACACAAAATTTGATGCAGATTCGTTGCTCTACTCACTCAATCATTTTGAATGCGACGGCCACACAGTACACATGCTCACTCAGTGGCGTCTACCACTCCCACTGACTAGTACAGTGAAATAGTCATCATTCACGCATGTGAATTCCAGTCCTTCCTCATTGGCTGCCAGGTTACCTCAATGACAGGCAGACCATTCACATTATATTAACAACGGCTGAACTTTTTCAGGACAGACCTCATATATTAGTGTTGTTGAACATGAAGGGCCTGTCTTAGAGGGTAAGTAGAGGTGGCTAAGGAATTTCATCACTGTTGACTTCTGTTTTCTCAGTCAAGAAATAGTCTGTGACACCTGTCAGGGGTAAGTGTTAGATGCTTGGTAACACCGGAACAACAACAACACAACACAAGGAACTGAAGCCCACAAGCCAAAAAGTAAAAGACCGTCAGGCATTGTTAAGAATATAATTAAGAAGATTCCTTGGCCCGAAAGGATCTGATCAGCCTGACTATGTGACGTTTCTCTAGCAGTCTAGGCAGCTGCGGTGAGGATGAGATAAATCAAATGCTTGGACTGATTCCTATTCCCAACGGCAAGTTGTCTGTTGGATGGTTAAGGGAAACAAAAGAATAGACAGTCTGATGAGAGTACAGTAGAAATGAGTGATGAATGTGTCCAGGTTAGATAAACAGGGAAGCAAAACCCACTCTAGACTGGCCCATTAAGGCAGCTCAAGAGTGCTGAAGGTCATTGATGGCGGCAAGATGGAGGTAGCAGGTGGAGATGCAGGAGGTGGGTGAGGGAAGAGGGAAGGTCAACAGCGAGGCTCAGCAACAGTGCCATGGATGGAATTTGAAGAGTGGAAGGATAGAAGGTTTCAGATAAAGAGTTTAAAATTTTGAAAATAGAACAGCTGTGAAGGATAGTGAGATGCATATGATGGTCTAGAAATCTGGTGTTGAAGATGGGCAGCAGAATACAGAGGAGTGGTTAGAGAAGGGTCCTTGCACCCTAGGGGCCAAGAAAGGCATTACATGTTAACAGGAGACAAGCTCTAACGAGATTACTAAATATTAGTCATTATACTTTCACAAAAATAAAATTTCTACTACACTATAAAAAGGAAAAAGGAAAAAAACAACTTTAGTGTTTCATAGTATAATTCAGAAAATTTACACTGTTATGTGATAACAATTTCATTAAGGCATAGGGAGAATTATTTTTACTTAATGTTATTGGGTTGGGCAAAAAGTCTGCTTAATTGTTTCCATAAAATAAAAGACACGTTTTTCATTTTCACCAATAACTTTATTGCTTTGGATATTTTGAATATGTCGGCTGTCTCCCGTTATTGGCTTCTAGTGGGTAGAGGCCAGGGGTGCTGCTAAACATCTTCCAGTGCAGAAGACAGCCCCACAGCAAAGACTTATTTTGCCAAAATGTCAAAGATACCAAGAAACTTTGTAATCCATTTTTGACATGTTTGATCAGTCATAGCACCTTCTCCAAACACTGCACAAACCTTTTGTGTTTCAGTTGTGTTTTTCACTTTCTTGAAATAATAAAGCATAATAAGCCAAAAATGTTGTGTATCTTCTTCCATCTTCAATATGAAAATGGTTGCGCAAAAATTCACCAATTTGATAAATTTTTTAAATGTACGCTGATGTGACAGCTGCCACAACACAATCTAACAAAATTGTTTTAAATAAAGATAAGTAAGCACTAGTAGAGCCATTGTGTGGAAAAAAACCAAATGAAATTTTTAGCTAATGCAATACATAGAGACATTACCTTCTGAAGAAGAGGCCTTATAAATTTGTTCCAACATGGTCACATACATGGGGAAAAGCCTTATAAGTATTACAGTTTCCAGGAAAGTGCTGAACAAATTGCTGATATCTACTGATAAACTTCAAAACAGATTCAAAAGATTTAAGAAGGTACCATGTCAAAAAAGTGCTATTTGATTATTTTGCCACTTTTCTATGTATCAGATTCTGAATAAGAAGGATGACTGGATAAATGTGGAGACACTGGTAAATACTTGATACTTACATTGAAGTTTTATTTAGCCCCACAGAGTAATTCAGTATTCTCACTCTTGGTGAAATTTTAAAGAATAACTCGTTATACCTAATTGTTCTTCAGAGTCTCTGGATTTCAGAGGTGGTTCGTATTTCCAAAGAGAGAGGCTACCTGATGACATCCCTGAGGAAATATGTGTGTGTTAATTCTTGACATGTTACATCAGCTACTTTTAGTAAGAGCTTCTTTTAAGGTTTGCCTTTTTCCTGCTGCTGATCATAGACACTGTGGGAATAATAATAAGATCTACCAGGACGAAATGACAAGGAAATGCTATAAAAATAATTTAAATAGAATATATTAGCAAACAGGTTATCTGGACAGTCTTAGTATACTATGTATATTTCCAAAAAATAGGTGATTTGTGTGTTATATAACTAAACAAATAGAAAAGTCAAATTTTCTTTCTTCTGGAATCCTCAGCCGATATTGCAACAGGCTCATTTAACTCACCTAAATGAGTTTTTAATAAGGCATCAAAAGGCAGACCAATTTTATCTAGTTTCTCCTGGAAATTGGAGATAATCCAACGAAGGCGCAATCCTCACTAACTACTAAAGATGCATTTTGGGTATGTTTTTTACTTTATTTTTATTGTTTACACTTACTGCAGATGTCCCTATTTTTCTCCCCTTTGCCCACCTCTCCCCCGCCCCTCCTCTCTTCCCCCCGGACATCACCACACTGTTGTCTGTGTCTATGGGTTATACATACATGTTCTTTGGCCAGTCCCTTTTGAGACTTTTATTTATAACTAATTTTCCTTGGATCTATGCCATTCTGACCCTCTGTCTACTCTCCATGGGTGAGTAGGATCTGTTTATTTCATTTGCTATCAAATATGAGCACTCTCATTTAAAACTTCTGATTTAACTGCAGGGCTTAGAGTTTTGTCGGTTATTACCTAGGATTATACTATTTTATTCATGAAAAAAATTCTCTCTTATTGATTTCATATATAAATAATGAGACTGGGCTGTCTGTTCTTAGCACTATAGTAACCTGCCTCTCCTTTCGGTTTTGATGTGTTAGTAGATTTCAAATCTGAGACCCTTCCTCTTATTTCTCAACTTCCATGTATCTATTGAGATAATCCAAAATTATGAATATGTCCTGTTTGAGTCCTTTAACCCCTGCATGCAATAGGATAGTCACGTCTCATCTGTAGATATTGAGCCTTTGAAATGTCTCAGTGGTGTGAACTGACGTGCTGTAAGTTTAAAAGACAGAGCAGGTACTAATACCTTAGAGTATAAGGCAATGTAAAATATCTCCATAATTTTATATTGATTAGATGTATAATAACATTTTATGCATGTCTTAAAACATTATAATAATTTTACCAATAAACAGGTAAATATGTGAAAATTTAAAAATTACACATAATTCATATTTGTGTTTCCCCTTATAATTCTACTGAACAGTATGCCTTAGACGAAGGTTTGAAGTTAGTACTCTCGGTAAATGTTGTATTACACACACACACACACACACACACACACACACACACACACGCAGATATGGAGAAAGTTATGGCATGTTATCACCTCCCCCACCATTTCTCACACGTTTTCTTCCTTCTTTCTCTTTGAAACCAGCCAAGATTCTAATAGTGGCTGTTAAAAGATATGCACTGACAAAACAAGTTTTAAGGTGTTTCGGAGAGCCCAATAATTAAAAATATAGTATTGCTATTGCTTACATCATAATGTATTATTCTGCAGATATAACATATCTGATATAGCAGTGAAGGATCAAGTTGAATAGAAACTCTGAATCTTGCATCTCTAGCATTTTTTTTAGGTATTAAAATGGTTGTGCAAAGGCAGATAAAATATTTTTAAAAGTACGGCTCTCACATATTTACTTCTCCGGTCACGAACGCGCAATGATTCCTCGTGCGGCACTTGGGGAGTGGCCCACTGTGGAATGTGGAGACTCAGCAGTCCTCTAGACATGAACGATTCGTGACAATATACCAGATTTGTTGGATTATGTGATCCCTACAGCACCTTTTAAAACTTGATATACAGAATTATTCCCATTGCTCTACCTTTACTGTATCTTTGTTGGAGGACAATTACTATGATGCGCATAAAACCAGAAACTAGTTAAATGTAACTGTAAAATGCTCCATAAAGTTTAAGTGCAACATGGAATGACATCTCCATTTCTCTAAGTGTGATGACCGACCCTGGGATTCATGGAAACATCAAACCTCTTTTTCAGATAGCGGTGTTGCAAAAGCATGGTAATATTAGCTTTGTAACTGCAGATGTCATACTATGATTTTTAAAATTATTGACTTTGTTAATTCTCTCTTCTTTATATTTGCCTCTCATTTTCTTTTAGTCATCTTTATTATTTTTAAAACCTTGGAAAGAATTTATATTTTTATTATCAAAATTTACAAAAGTGGGAATATTTGATAATTTTTTATTTTATAATAAAATAATATCAGCTCTAAAAACATTAAAAGTGTAAGACTTCCTAGTTGTCTAGCCTTTCATCAATCATATAAGTCAGTGAGCAAAATGTCATCTCCAAAGCCAATTTCTTACTTCTATATCCATTGAGGTCTAAAAGAATTTGTTTACGTTTATATGAAATTAACTTACCTATAACTTATACTTACAAATACAAATTTACACTGGAACTGTGAAAAACAAGTATAGTCTCTTCTATGCAAACTGAAGCACTTTCGTAGCAGCCTACCGTTTGTTACAAACTCTGTGCTCCACTCGCCACACCCTTGTTCACTTATTTACTCCGCACAGTTTGGATAACAGTGAACAACCTTTTGCCCTGGCCTCACTCACCATCATCCTTTCCCCTCATTACATCTGCTGACAACATCATGTGTCTCAACTTCATAGCATTTATTTATTTTTCTATTTAACCTTTATTGTATTTTTGCCATTACCATTTAGTCCCCTTGTACCCCTCCCCCCGCAGTCACCACACTGTTGCCCATGTCCATGAGTCCTTCATATCACTTAATATTACAATTTCATATTAATTCTGAAATAATGTATACAATAATACTTTGAAATTAACCTTTAAAATACTTAATGCTTATATCTAGAACCAAAGGTCAGCCTCTGGTATACATTTGTATTTAATGTGATTCAGGCAAGCAAGAACAACAATTCAACAATTTTAAATACACACTCAAATCCACAAAAACACGGACACAGTAAACTACTGTGACCCCAGGCAGCACAGAAAATTAATACCCTTAGCCTAAAAAAATACTGTAATATAAATACATTGAGGAAGGGGATACTCATTTTCAAGACTGCCATTCTAATATAGTCATGGATGAAGGAAAGAAGAACATTACCCTGAAAAAAGTCAGGGAAGTGTTACACAATCTTTGCTAAATCAGAAATTCTATTAGGCCACCAGATCTGCTTCTGCTCGTCATGTGGCTACATGACAGATAACGCGATGGGACTGCCTCGGGGGATATCACAATTTTCCCATAAAGTCATTTTCAGATGAATGAAAACAAAATGTTTTAAAAGCAAAGAAAAATAATCACTTCTTAGTGGGCACTTCCTCAGATAGTCACCAGTACTTTCACTTTAAAACACAGAATAATCTGGAAATCATGAATATAACCATCTGTTAGAATGGTCTTATAGGGTTACTTTTTTTTTTTACAGCAATACTTCTGAGCTGACCCAAAAGAATCAGAGAATGAGAGTGGCAGATGGCTTCTGAAGACTATTATTTTAAATGAATAATTTTGGTCTAACCTGTATACATAACAAGTTATAAGCAGAAAAAAATAAACTGGCATTTGCTCCATTTACTTTGACATGATGAAGACTTAAGTTATGCTTCAAAATCCCAATATATTGTGAACATCAAAAGAAAGTACATCGTTTTTGCTGAGATTGGAACATGGCATTGCACTGTTCCTATCAGGCGAGAGAGGGCGCCGTAAGCGCCGTGTCTCTGAATCGGGATTCTATAAAAACCCCCACTTGTTGAGGTGAACTACAAGTTGAAAGGGAACAAACTCATAATCGCCCAAAGTCCATAGGTTACACTGCACTTCGCTCTTGGTATTGTGTATTCTATGGATCTGGACAAATGCATGACGACAGATACCCACTGCTACAGTATCACACACAGTATTTGCACTGCCCTAAAAATCTCCTGTGCTCAACCTATGCATCACCCCCTGCTCCTAATTGCTTGTACCATTTTGAGTTCCCACCAGAGTTTTTGTTGCTCCACATCCTTATCAACATTCAATAATGTCGATGTCCCGGATCTTGGTCATTCTAACAGGTATGTACTGGTATCTCGCTATTGCTTTAATACGTGTTCCCCTGATGATGTATGATGTGGATCACCCTTTCATATGTTTCTTTGCCATTTGTGTATCTTCTTCAGTGAGGTGTCTGTTAAGGCCTTTGATACATTTTTAAACAAGTTTTCTTATGATTGTGTTTTAAGGGTTTTAGCATATTTTAGGTGTGTCTTTTGCTGTATTTCCTCACAGTCTGAGGTTAGCCTTCACATTCTCTTGACATCATCTTTCACAAAGGAAAAGGTTTTAATTTTAATGAAGTCCAGCTTTTTAATTATTTCCTTCAAGGATTGTGTCTCTGGTATTGTATTTAGTTATCGCCCATTAGCGTACATTTATGTATAAAGATTAATGTACACAAACATTTATAATTTTATTTTTAAGTGAAAAAAATAACAACATATCCAAATTCTTTGGAAATTTTAAATATATGTACGGCACATTCGAAACTAAAATATGTATTTATTAAAATTATCTTGAGAATAATTCTATGATATAAAAAATTATCAATAATAAAATTTTAAAGCAAAATACAGAGAACATTGATGACATGAACTCAGTATAAATTAAAAATTAATGTTTAGGCAAAGGTTACAATAAATTAAAATATACAAAATATTTTCTCTGAATGGTTATTTTATGGATGTTTTCAATATTATTTAATGATTAGGTTTTCAACTTTTCCAAAACTTTAACTATAAAAATACAAAACAAAAAGAAATCTACTCTTTAAAAAGCAGATTTATGTCAAATCTAATGAGATCAACATAGTATTCTCTAGATTTATATATTGAAAACTCTGAACAACGTTGATGGTATTAGTGAGTTGTTAGCTTCAACTATTCTTCCAACTTTATGAAGTCTTATTTTCAGAGAGAAGGAACTTAATCATTCTAACTATGTTAAATATTTGGTCACTGCAGATTCTTAAGGTCACTGAAACTTCTGTGTCTGACCCATTTTTTGTTGTTCCAAAATACATGAAAGACCTATGATGTGTACCAAAATTGGGCAAATTTAATTTAAGATTCTAAGTTCCAAGATAAAGGACTTATTTGTTTACTAGTCCTTGAGAGTGAGTACATAGTGCCTGACATTGTCTAATTTTCTGGGTTTTAAAATCCTGTCCTCAACAGCAAAAGTTAAGAAGTCGTTTTTATAGGTAAAAGCTACTCTGGGCCAGCCATCTTCTATCACATCAACACAAAATTACTTTAATTAAAAAGAAATAATAAAACATGTACACATATATTCATATATGCACACATACTGAAGTTTTGTAACAATCACCTTTTTAAATAAAATTTAGTCATCTTTCATAAATTATAATATTTTAGGGCTCAATTAATGCATTCCTAAATTTATGATAGATCATGTAATAAAATAAATTAATCTTCATTTACTTACCTTATTTTCTACGATTCAATATTTTCCTGCAAGCAGTTCAAATAAGTTTGAATAATAAGCTGACCATTCTAATTCTATGTCTCCCAGTTGCCTAACACGCTGAATAAAACAGATTCTAAAGACAAGCAGATAGGGAGCCATTCAACTTCCTTTTCAGGCCTGAAATAAACCGCAGTAGTTCCTCACTGTTGAGTCTCCAAGCACCTATTTCCTTTGCTTTTAATTTTAATCACAGTCAATGTTACCTTGGCTTCCTTTACATTTGTTGTGAAATCCTCTGACACTTTTCTTTTCCCTTTCTTGTTGAAGTTGTCAGAGTCTATATTTTCCCTTCAGTATCTCACTCAGCTAAAATGAAAATTAACTTCACAGTCAAAATAAAATGAAGCTAATGGAAGAAAAGAAGAAGGTAATAAGTTTATAAGAAAACTGATGCCATACCTAGGAAAATCCGTGTCAAAAGCTGTGATCATGTTATCATTTGATGATACAACAGCATTAACAGAGCTGATGTAAAGTTATCCTACATAAGCCCGTGTGTCTGAGAGTAACACAGGTGTGGAGTGTATATACCACCCACTGTATTCCACTCAAGGGTCTGTGAAGGTCATATGTTCTCATCACATTTCAGGGCCTGATGCCAAAATAGGAGCATCTTTGATGGCAAAATAAAAGGCTGAAGCATGAATGGAAAACCAATTGCCTTCCTTATAATATAGAAAGCTCACATGGCAAAGCATTTCCATCCTAATAGAAATCCATTTCACGCATTCGACAGACCAGGAGTTGCTTGACTTGCACTCGTCTGGCATATGAAAATATTTCATATCATGATCCAGGCTATTTTCTCCCTCTCTCTCTTCCCACCCCTCACCTTCTCTTCCATGTTCTGTCTTCCTTGACCCCAGGTCATAACTGCTTGTTAAATCATACCCCAAAAGTCTCAACTTTGCCTTAAATACACATAAATCAATCAAACTGGCTACATGATTGAGAACCACAGATGTATAACAGGTCTTGAAGAATATAAAACTTAGAACATAATATCTATAGGATAGCTTATACTTTCCAGGTGGTAGGTTTCTGTCTAGTCACTTGCTGTTCATCTGATTTTTTTTTTTTTTTTTTTTTTTGTAAACTTGAAGTCCAGGAAACCAAAGAAAATCCACAGAAATTCTTAGGGCACAATAATAATCTGGTGGTTAAAATTTAACTTTTCCTAAACCATTTAAAGAAAACAGAACCTATATATAAAATATAATTAAAAAGAAAAATATTATGCATCTTTCTCTATTTGCCTGGAACTCAGAAATAATAGAGTCTGGAATAAATTAGTGTATAATTCTTTAGTATGATTCATTATGATTTAATAAAATAACTAAGTTTTATTAGTTTGTATGCATTTACTATGATTTTTCAATTTTTTAAAAAGAGATAACTTCCCTGACATTAACTTTCTAGGTCGCTATGCCAGTCAAAAATCTGAATCCTCTGGAGTTTCCATTTTCTTATTTAGTAAAGAGGGTCATGTATATCCATTCTTGCAGGCCAAAAAGCTAGCCCAGGCTCCTTTATAAAGCTACCCCAGTTATTCTAGATCTGTCACATAGAGGCTAATATACAGTTTTGGTTACTGATTCTTGTTTTGAAAATATTAATCACCTACTTTCAATACATGAGGTTCCCATAAAACTGATTTCATTCCAAGGTAAAAAAACTGGCACATGATTCACGCTAGGCCAAGTAAAGCCTCCCATTTCCCTCCTTCGGTAATTGGTTCAAGGATGGGTACACAACACCCTCAGAACCAATGGAATATTCTGCAGCTTTTGCTGAGAGTGTTCATACAGGGTTCACTTCTTTCCCTTGGAACTGGCGGCAGCCACCTTGTAAACACGGAAGAAATCTGTCTGAGAGTGGAGCTGCTACTAGAGGGAACCAAGATTTAAACAGAGCAACTGGATCAAGGACATTGTGTGATACCGTGAATCAGGCAGCTAATAAGTTTATACCTATCGTTGGACATTCTCAACTGTAAGAGATTTGGCCTTTTGTTTGAACCAGTTTGGGTTGTATTTTTCATACCACGCAATCAACATAGTATTAACTGGCAAACGGCAATGATCGCTCTCACTTCAGATTTTCTACAGAAATTAAAACTGTAATGTTGGCACTTAATTATATATGGGCTTAAATCATTTAGCATATATTGATGATTGTTTGTTTTTATCCCTCAGATAGGATTTGATTTCCACAAGAAAAATGTTGTCATATAATGAGCCATGTTCTCCAGGGTTAATAGGTAAACTGACGCACATTACAATTTTCAAGGGCTTATCTGAGCACACATCTATTTGAATCGGGCAGCACCAAACCAAGAGTGACTGGAAGCATTCCGTCAACAGGAACTAATGGCAAGGTTTTTACAGAGAAGACGCCAAAGCAAGGAAGTTAGTTGACTGGTTATAGCTCAAATGGTTGCCTGCTTTGGGAAAGCCTGCTTTGCTGTTGGTGATCGGTTGTTCTTAGGTTTCATTTTCTTAGACTCCAGCACATTGACTCTGGCTTAGCGTTTGAGTGGATTACAAAGGTTACCAAGGCATTAGGGCCTCCCTATTCCACTAGTCTACTCGTTTAAATACTGTAACACCAGCATGTATATTCCATAGCCGGAAGTCCATATAATGCACAGAAATTGAAACAAGCCTTACCAAATCAAAATTCTGTTAGGGATACTTCTAACCTGACCTTCTCACCTCTGAACTGTACTAGAGAGAAGGGAGACATCCCTTCCAGATATCTTCCTTATTTAATTATTGCATAGATTATTTAGAGTAAGTTTATATCGCAATAGCAATACAATTGACTAGGAGGTTTTATTTAATTTATCATGTAATTTACTTAAGCATAGTTATATATACAATCATGATAAATACTGGGTTTCTGAAGTAACTTCCCAATAATTTAAGTATTGGAAATCTGAAGGCAAGTCTTTCAAAGCATTCTTTTTGGACCAATCAGGGCCATTTTTTTCTATATATTTTCATGAGCATTATGGTGTTTTGTTACTCTGGGTACATCAATCATATTTATGTCAGTCTATGTTCAGTTGTCACTTCCGGGTATCTAGTCAAAATTACTAATAGCATAAATATCTGTCCACAACTGCAATGAACCAAAGTTGACTTTATAGGTACAGTTCTTATCATTGGTTTTTACACTTTCCCAATGCTTTCTAATAAATTTGTATATTCGTTACCATCACCTAAATTTTCTTTCTTTCTAATTGCATGGCTGTGAATGTGATAGAAGGCACTATCTCTCCACCCCAAACCAAATCTTCTTGGTTCTCTGATTGCATGATAATACTTCTTCTAATACTTGCTTCAGTTGCATTAGTGATGTGACCTTATATGCCACATAGTTTAACTGGAAGAATACTTTCCCACTGCATAAATTCAGATGTTACTCTGAGTTTAAAAAAAAAAAACAAACACCTAGATATCAAGTTATTTGCTACTAATTACATTAAGCATGTTTCCCTACTGAGGGTTACGAGAATTTTGTTTTTATTTGAATACCATAAGACCTGTGTTCCCCAGAGTCATGCACTTAAGAAGCACTCAGTGATTATATCTATTGACTGATAAGAAAAATGGTGACTGATAAAGGGAATGAACACCTTTGAAGTGAATTTTCCCTTCTTGGTTTTCTAAGTAAAAATGTAGCATTCAACATAAGTCCTATTACAGGAAATGTGCTAAGTTTAGATCTATCTATTAGCTGAAATAAGAATTTCTAGGCTGATGATCAGTAATTCAGTAAATTACTAAATTTAACCGAATAGATGTGTCAACACATAATTAAGATGGTCATCAGCTCAACAAGAATTATGCTGCCATCTTTATTGTGTTATTAACAACCTCTCCAAGAGCTGCTCTTTAGTCTGCAGGTTCTGCACCAAGTCCATTCTTTGAATATAGCTCTTAATCCAAGATTAATTTATTCAAACTTTACTTTTGTGTAAAACCTATTGACTTCAAGCACACTTTATTGGAGCTATTGGAACTCGGGGATGCTACAATGCCAAAGTATCACAGCACTGCATTTTAATATAAGAACATTTATGTTTTACAAGGACATATTAAAAGACATCTTATCTTTTTATATTTCAATTTACCAAGTTATCTAATAAACTATTTTTTTTTCTGAAAATTAGTTTGCAAAAAAAGCTCTATTGTATACCTGTTATATACAGCACAACCTATTAGGTAATAAGAATTTTAAGTTATGCTGGTTACCTTTTTTGAGGAATTTGCAATATTAGTTAAAAATATCTGAAAATCTCTAACAGCAACAATGGGATATAATAATAACTATTTGTCAGTTCCTCTAATGCTACAGTGGGAAGGATAGGAAAGTTGAGGAAGGCTGAGGGAATAGTTCCTAGAAGTAGATTTGAAATTTTAAGACTGCTAAACACAATTTGTAAGGGGTGCAGAATGAGAGCAAATAAAAAGCCATCACAAGGATGCAGGTATTAGCACCATGTCCTCCGAGAACGGTCAGGAAACTGGCCTTCGCAAATCAGTGAGGGGGATGGTACAGAAACTTAAAATCTAGACGGCTATTTAAAAAACATTCTCCTGCAGGCAATAGACTTACAGGAATATAAAACTGTATCAAGCACTATATATGTGGGGATTTCTTTAGAAACTCTAAAGTATAGAGTAGTTATCAGTTGTTACTATCACAACATCTATTATAACCTGGAAACCAAAATAATAATGCAATATTAAGTAGCAAGAATGAAGAGAGAAAATGAGTAAAAAAAAAAAAAAAAAAAAGCTTGAACTTTAGATAAACAAACATAGTTAAATAGGAAGAGAACCTAAGTTAGGCTAAAAAGGAGCAGATGAAGAGAAAGGAAAAGCATTAGGAGGCAAAAGTTTCATGAAAACAAGGTGGAGACGGTATATTTCCTCCCCTGGATTTCTCTTGCAGAAGAATGCACACGTATGACTTTGTCATCATGGTTATTTTTATTTCACAGTTCTTAATAGACAAGCTAACCTATAATTACCAAAAAATGAAGAGAGTAGTTCTTCAGATAGCAGGACACTGAAAACACATTTGCACTTAACAGGAGGTGATTAGTTGTTCGAATGTGTTAGAAAAGCTGCAAATTCCATACAAAGAATATCAATCCTCTCATTCGGGGGTTGTTTTACATCACTGACTGAAAAATACAGTAAATTTCTTAAACCCTCTTTCAAGTTTTAAAATTGCTCCAGGGTAGTTATTAGGTGATTTTCCATAATACTACTGACCATGGATTGGTAGAGACACAAAAACACATCATCAAATAAACTTGAATGAACTCAAGTTTCTGAAAATATTCACTATCAAAGAGCAGTCTCTTAGCTTTTTTTTAAAGATTTTTAGATTCAAAGCCACATTAAAGAAAGTTTTTTTGAGCTTATTCTGTGCCAAACACTGATATAGATGCAAACACACACCCAAAAACACACATTTTCTCCAATCAGGCTCACAATTAGGTGAGAAATATAAATAGGAACCAATAAAACTAATAATAATAATACAAAATAAGTGGTAAGGCATTCTGAAAAGATAAAAGAGAAAGTGGATATTTTGGAAGGTAAGAAAAGGTAAGTTGGTAATTGTGTAGGGTCCTAAACGAGAGAAGTTGTTTTCACTGTTTTCTGTTTTGTTTTGTTTATTTTTATTTTCTCTTGCTAATACAAGAAGTATTAACAGGCAAAGGGAGCAAGTGCTAAGGCACGGCAAAGTAAAGCCATCTCATGTTTTAGTAACACGGAGTTGTTCCATGAGGTTGGAGAGTCAATGCCCAAAAAAGGTGATTAGTAAGACTGCTCTACTTGAAACGGTCACTGATCAGACAGGTTTCTCCAGAGACAGAGAACCAACAGGATATATATGGATATATACATATATGTGGATATGTGACAGAAGATTTACTATGGGAATTGGCTCATATGGTTCTGAAAGGCTAGAAGTCCAGAGTCTGAAAACCCAAAAACCAAGAGATCCGATGTCCACGACCAGGAAAAGTGGGCTTATCAACTCAAAAAGGGAAAGAATTCACCCCTCCTTGGCCTTTTGGTTCTATTCAAGCCATGAACAAATTGGATGGAGCCCATGCATACCAGCAAGAGGAGACTTCATGTCTACTGAATCATACGTAATCTCTTCCAGAAACGCCCTCATAAACACACTCAAAATTAATGTTTTACCAGCTTCCTGGGCATTCCTTAGCCCAGTAAATAGACTGAATTATCATCATCACCATTAACTCCCAGACATTTCACAAAACTACAGCTGTCTTGTCATTTAGGTTTTGGTTTAAATATTATGCTCCCATTGAGAGCTTCCCTGATGCTCTAATCTAATGCAAAATCACACCAGTTCTATCACATCGCCTTATTTTACTTTCACACTATTTTCTTTTCACCCTATTTTTCTTTTCTTTCAGTAAAAACTCATGACTTCCTGACTTTTTTGTTACTTATGTATTTATTTTTTGTATGTTTCTTCACACTAAGAATATAGATTCCATAAAAGCAAGACCCATCCTTTGACTCACTGGAATATTCTGAAGGATGAACCTAGAGATATGCCTTATACGTACATGGAAGCAACAAATGAGCACACAAAATTTCAATTATCATTTAGAAGAATAACTTTTAAAAAGAAGCAAATAATCCTAAATCAATAGCAAACGCTCCAAGAATGAAAAACATAATGATTCCCGAAAGATCATAATCTCGTTCCACAGGGGTTAATTTTGGATAAAAAATATATGTGTTATTTACTCAAAAAAGTAATACTAATGCACTTATTTTCAGACTTAATCAAAAAGACAAAGTTAGAGGAAAATAAAAGCTGTTACAGTGAAAGTAAAAAAGATTTCATGTCAAAAGCTTAAATTCTTGGTTCTCTCTTCAAACTTCAAAAAATTGGGCACTTACTAATTTTCTAATGGATCAAAGCACTGTTCTCCTACCACCCCTAATACCCATGAATAAAAATCACAGAACCCTCTGTATTAGACTACCCAAAACTAGTTGTTCTATTATTCTCTACCTTTACAATTCTATAATTTTCTTTAGGACTCATTCCATAAGAGATTTGTCCCCCAATATGTGATGGTTTTGAAACATGTCCGCAAGTTCTTTGATATTCCTTGCATCCGGTGGCAGAGTCTGTTTTCCCTCCTTCCCTTGTATCTTGGTGTTTTGTCTTGTTTTTAAAATTTCATTACAACTAATAGAATGGAGTAGAACGGATACTCTATGATTCCTGAGGCTAGGTCATTAAAACCTATGCAGCGGTTATGTTACTCACTGGAACACTCGCTTGCGGACCTCTGAATTGCTATGCAAGGATCTAACCATTCAGGGGAAGCCATGCTGTGAGGAAGCCCAAGACAGACGCATGAAAACATATGTAGATAAACCGTTCAAGAGTCCTAATTAAGGTTGAAGCTGACAGCTAAACTGAATCACCGTACTTGTGAATGAAGACATTTCAAGGTCACGCACTCTCATATACTAAGTCTCTCCAACTGAGGCCACAGACAGCCTAAAACAGAGAAAATCTATTTGTGCTGTGATCTTCCTACATTCTAAACCCACAGAATCAGCAAGCATAACACTGCTGTTCTTAGTTGGAGACATTGGAGTGATTGTTAGGCAGGACTTGTTTTGCATCACTATGCCAAAACTATGAATAAGTTTTGTCAGCTTCAACAAGAGATTCGGATGAGCATGGAATGAAAAACAGATAATCCTTCAAGAAATTTCTATCACAAGAGCCTATCCTCAAATAACCAGTTTCGTATCATTAAGAGGACTCCATTTAGCCTGGTAAAACCCTATCATTTAGAAATTCTAAATAATATTTACCAGAGAGGGTATTTTAGTGCTCTAATAAACCAAGAACTCTTTAGAAACTTTATGTGCTTCAGGATTTTAATTAAAACTGGATTTGTCTTTTCTACTTGGACTAAACTTGTAATTCTGAACTGCTATCTCTGTCACACATTTAATGTTTTACTTCTAAGTACTTCTGCTTTTAAAATATGCCTCACAAGCATGGGAAATGGCTCTTTAAAATAAGGAAAACAAGCAAACAAATGAAAACAACAGAAGGTAACCTCTTTCTCATCAGAAATGTTTCAACCTAGAGAATATTTTTCTGACAGTTTGTGTAGTTGGTTGAATTACTTAGACCAAGGTCTGTGTGCAAAGCATTTTGAATCTGATTAAAAAATATCATTGCAATTTCTGGTTAGAATAATTTCATTTATGAAAGTTAACATTTCTTTTTGCTCAAAGGTGGTCCCTGAAAAAGACAGGTAAGTTCTACATGGTTGTAAAGAATGAAAATGTCATTGTTCAACTTAGTCGATGTAGTTAGATATCCTAGATGACATTCCCAAGTCTCCCAACAAATCAAAATGTTCTCTTTCCTAACAGAATGCAAAGATTACTAAATTTCAAAGGTTATTTTATATTAGCATGTCATTCCCGAACATTAATAGATATTAGTTATAATAGAACCTCAGTATTATTTTGTTTTGAATAAATTCTGTTTAGATTTATCATCTAAACCTGAAAACATGTCATTTTTCATAAGCATTTAATTTATTTAAATGACTAATTTAAATGTAAATTCTGTGCAATATGTTTAAGGGGACACTGGAAATTCTACAGAGCAGTACTGACCAACAGAAATACAATGTGAACCAGAAAAAAAGCTGCAGAGAGAATTTTAAATTTTCAAACAGCCACATTTAAAACAGTAAAAAGAAACTGGTGAGATTAGCTTTACAATACAATAAGTACTATTCAACATCATTTATGGGTTCTTGGAAACTGCAACTTTTCAGGGAAACAATGCACAATAAAACCAATTTTACCACAGGCTAATTGCTATAAAGAAGAGTTAAGTTCCTACAAAATATTCCTGGTTACTAATAACATAACCAAACTTCTAAATCAAGATCCCAAATGCTTCTAATATTAAACATTGAAATAAATGTGAGCTATTCATACATTTAAGAAAGATTAAAAAAATGAGTAAGATAATGATTTTCCAACCCACTTATTTCAGTTCAGGGTCACTGGTGTCTGGAGTCTATCCTGCAGCTGGAGGTACAAGGTGGGAACCAACCCTGGACAGGACACCATTCCATCCCAGGATGCACTCACACCCATGCTCACTCAGACTGGGACAACTTAAGACATGCCAATCAACCCAATATCCACATCTCTGGGATGTGGGGGGAACCGGAAGTCCCCAAGAAAAACCCCACACAGATGGTGTAGGGGGCAGGGTCGGGGGGAGAATGTGTGAACTCCACACAGTGGTCCCAATCAGAGATCTTTTCTTTTTTTCCTCTCATCAACATTATAATAAAATGACATTGAATGAAATTTTATTTCAGGACCTGCTGTATATAATTTAACCTACTATACCCCCAAATATTATGATTTTAACCTGTAACTAATAAAAATATTTAAATGTCTAAATATATTGTTTATTTTACGCTGACAGCCTATCTTAGAATGATACAGATAGTCTTGTTTCCAGTATTCAACAGTGTGGCTATTGAATATCACCTTCCATGGAGCAAGTCTCAGGTTTTGTGTGTTTTTATCTACTTCATTTTTCTCCGTTAGGGCAAGGCTCTAATTATTTCTAGGACCCCAAATAATAAGTAAACATATTTGATCTGGGCCCTTTTATGAAAAAATAAATGATTTATTATTCTTCCCACTAGCTTAAATTCCAAATGCCTATATGCTAATTTAATTCAATATGCAGATTTAATCAAAGTTTACCAAAACTGGAGAAAGACTAAATGTAATAAATTAATAATTCTTTTGGCGGAGTGATCAGCTAACAGAGAAATCTTCCCTGACCACCTTCTCCTGTCTCCACCCTTCATTCCACCACTCTCTCCATCATGGAATCTGGCACAGCTTTTTATTCCATGGTTCGTGTTGCTATTTAAAAACGTGTTATTTATATAAATCAGTTGATCTGTTTACTGGTTATCTCTGCTACTATACGATAGGCTCTATGAACACAGGCACACTTCTTCCCCCAGGCACCAATGCTGCTCATTGCTTGGGGGAGTGTGTATCACATTGGAGGTGCTCAATAAAGTAACGTTCACTGAATGAATAAATATCCTTGTTGCATTTTAAATGCATAGATGCTCCTTAATGTGATTTGCATTAAGCAAATCAGCTTAAATATTCAGAAAGCTTCGTGTGAGAGTCAATGGCTCTTAGGTTTCGTCAAGGAAGCAATGCAGCTTTTATGGTGGTTCGTATGGTATCATGTCCATCCTCTTTAAAAGCAAGAAATGTAGAGATGGAAAACTTCACATCTGTGATTTTAAAATAAGAGAAAAATGTATCCTTTCACCCAAAATATCATCTATAGTTTGGTTAATAAATACAATGCTATTAATCCTACATGTTTGTTAGTGAAATAGCCTCTCAAATTTAATTAAAGTCAATAAAGAAATCAAAAGCTTAATGAGAACAAGAATCCTCTGAGTGTGTTCATGCTGTTATCAGCCTGTGATGTTGTATAAAATAGGATTATGATTTTATTACCAGACGACCAAGAAAGAGAAAGGATAAGGAGGAAAGTTGTGAAAAACCTCCTGCTAAGAGAAATCTCTGAGTGAAAGACTGTTGTGCTTAAGACCATGGAGAAATCAAATGTAAAAGAGGTGGCTTCTGAATGTAACCACCTATTATTTAAAGCAAAGATGTAAAAATAATTTAAGATTGACCTAACAAGATTTCTAGTCAATGCGGAATTTTGTGGGAAACTCTAGGACAGTTACCACCATTTCTTCCAAAATAATGTCTAAGTGATAGAATTAGCCTAAACAAGAATATAAGTAACATTTTTATTAGTACATTTTCAAAATGAATGTTATTGGTACTAGAAATTTACTATAAACTTTTATGTTTTCACACTCAGATTAAGACCACCCCTCATCAGGTGTCAAAAGCTTCAGCAAAAGTAGTCAAGAGAGAGACTTGTGGGTACAATACTGAACTCACCCTGTCCCCACTGACTTCAGAAGCAGTGCAGAGGGTCCCCCAGACACCTACAGGCTCTCACCACTTCGACTTTCTAGGAGACCATCACCCCTACATGCTATGTTCTTGTTTTATTTCTGATTACTGTAAAAAGGCCCTGACTCCCCCTCTCATTTCCCACACTTTCCACCTCTTTGGGTTTGGCACACCTCCTGTGTAGTCCCTCCTCTTCCATCTCTTCAGTCCCTGAAACTTGCCCACTGTGCTCTGTGGGATTCATATCACACCATGAATCCCCAGCACCCTCACACCCACCTCTGCTTGTTCCTTTCATTGTCTTGCTCAAAGTAGCACTGGATTTTCACTGAGGATAATGCTCTGTTTATTCTCTCCCTCTGTCCTCGTACCTCTGGGTCTGGTATTGGGCAAAGTGGCCTCTTTTATGCCCCATCTCTAACTCTGGATTATTCCCTCTTCCTTCTCTCTGAAATGCTCAAGCTTTGAACAATGTCAACAGATCTTACTGCATACCACACTTCTTACGGTCAGCTGTTCCCTCATGCTCTTCCTCCTCCTTTCTCTGTATCAGGCAAAGATCTCTCCAGTCTTAAATCTTAATGGTATCCACTTAGAGGAAAGAGTCTCCCAAGATTCTAACTTCGTAGTTCTTTTAAATCCTCCAAATATCCTGTCCTACACCCTATCTCAGTCAAATTCCAACAGACAGACACATCATAGGAATATTTCCATATTCACAGGTTCCAACATTTGCTTCCTCATTGCTCTTTATAGCTCTCTCCCTCCATTGCCTTAACACCAACAATTCTTTCCATCCTTAAAATCTTTCTGCTTTTCATTCTCTTATCATTATTTATTTATCGAATTTAAATTCCATAATTAATCATTACAATTACATATTAGCACACTCCCTTAATTCTCCGATTCATCTTTTGATTTATTCTATTCATTTGAAAAAAACCACAACCTTAATGAAAGGGAGCTCTCTGTCAACTTTTCACTAGTGCCGACCCAGCTGAACATGGTTAGAGAAAACCTCAGTATTGTAAATAGACAGACAGACAGACAGACAGACAGAGAGATGTGGGGAGACTGGTCTCATTTTAAATGTTTGAACATAAACCCAAAGCGATTCCTGAAGCCTGCCTGGAATTTGTTATTAAATTTCCTAACCTCGTAAAAAACTGCTCCATGCCTTCTCTCTCATGGAACCTCCAACATCTCCGCCATCAACTACATTTTCAGTCAATAAGCCTGCCTCTTATTTTACTGAAAAAGCCAAAGCAAATGGAAAGCAGCTCCCCAAAACTTCCAAATTTCTACTCTCCTACCAACTAATTCCATCCTCCATCTTAATGATGTAGATGAAAGGCCAACACTCCCATCAAAGGCCCTCCACACATGACCCACGTCCCATGGCTTCCCACCCGCTCAGGGACGTCGCTCTCCTCCATCCGCCCCTTCCCTCTCACTGGCAGACGGCTCCCGTTCCCGCCTCCCCTCCAGCGGCCTTTTCTTTTATTTGCTCTTCTCTACAAAAAGAGGCTTGGAGACAATTTTTTATGCCCACTGTTTAATTTTTCTCCTACTTTCATTTGATTTTCATCCCCACCAATGATCAGTTCTTCAGCCTCGTATTACTTAACTCGGGAGCAGCAAGTGACATGGTGACCACTGCCTATACCTTGAGGCAATTTTTTCACCTAAAGTTCAGGCTATTTTCCGAGAACTTCAGTGACCAACACTGAGGTACCTCAGTCTTTGTTTCTTGGATCTCTCCATTTCCCTTTCTGATCCACTCCCTTGGTAACTTCGTCCCGCTTCATGACTTTAGATCCTAAGGTAAATATTCATAGGTCTCTGGGCCCTGTGTCTGTCCTCCATGGAGAAGTGTCTGTGCAGGTCCTTTGTCCATTTCTTAGTTGGGTTGTTTGCCTTCCTAGAGTGGAGTCGTGTGAGTTCTTTACATATTTTGGAGATCAAGCCCTTGTCAGATATATTATTGGCAAATATATTTTCCCATATGGTTGGTTCCCTTTTCATTTTGCTGATTTTTTTTTAGCTGTGCAGAAGCTTTTTAACTTGATGAAGCCCTATTTGTTTATTCTTTATGTCCCTTGCTCTAGGGGACATATCGATGTGGACAATTCTGCTGCTGGGATTGTATCCTAAAAATCTGGAAACATCAATTGAAAAGAACCTATGCACCTCAATGTTCATAGCAGCACAATTTACAAGAGCCAAGCATTGGAAGCAACCTAAGTGCCCATCAGTAAATGAGTGGATCAAAAAACTGTGGTACATTTACCCAATGGAATACTACACAGCAAAAGAATGAAGGAGTTCCTACTATTCATGGCAGCATGGATGGATCTGGAGAGCATTATGCTAAATAAAATAAGCCAGGCGGTAAAAGACAAATACCATATGATTTCTCCACCTATAAGTGGAGACTAATCAACAGAACAATGAAGTTAAATGTAACCGGACACATGGAAGTGTAGAACAAACTTCCAATGAACAGAGGAGGGGGAGAGGAAGATGTGGGAAGCAGGGAAAGGGTGGTCAAGGAACATATATGGGCACTCATGGACAAAGTCAGGAAGGAGTGGAGACGAGGGTTGGGGGAGGCGGAAGTGGTGAGGAGAAAATGGACATAACTGTACTTGAACAACAATAAAAAAATTTAAAAATAAATAAATAAACCCTAAGGTAGATACTCAAATGCTTACTGAACATGTCCACTTTGATATTTAATTGGCATAGCACAATGAACATGTTGAAGTAGAGTTTTGATTTTCCTGTTAAACATCTTGTGTCTTCCAAATTTCAGTGAAGATTTCTCTCTCATTTTGGTCATTCATACCAGGAAACTTGGGGTCATTCTTGTCTCCTAACATCATCTCATGCCTCTCATCTGATTCACAAGCTAATCTTGTTTGGTCAACCTTCAAATTTTATCTAGATTTGGAACACTTTTTGCTTTCCTCGTCGCCACCACCCTGCTCCAAACTAGATTATTTCAATTACCTTCTAACTTGTTTCCCAACTTTAAGCTTTGCTCTCACTCTTCAGGGTTCTCTCAACACAACAGGGAGAATGATACTGTTAAATACAAGCAATATCTAAAAATTCTCCAGTGTTTCTCCATATTTAACTTATTATGAGGTACATTCAAATATTAGTACCATTAGTACCAGGCAGTGAGGTTCAAACAATGATAGTAATTCACTCAAGTTTTGGCTGCTGAATGGTTATACTAATTTTCAATCTTAGGAGACCTGGCTTTAGAATCCATATTTTTCAGCCATTATGATTTACTGACAAAAAAGTTTTAAAGACCAGAAATGTCCTAAAGCCTTCACAAGTCTGGTTCTGTGGCAGACCTCAATTCTCCCCCACTGCTCTTCGCTTTGTGTGTCCTTGTTCAGTACCCTAGCCCCTTGGTCATTCCTAGAACTGTTCAGTCAAACTGAAATGCTTCCAGTTCCCTCAGCTGTATCAAATGTTCCTTGCTTCTTAGTTTACAAGTCTCCTTCATACTTCAAGTTTTCTGTTCTTCCAGTTGCTGCTTTCTGCATCATTCCCTGGTACACATCATGCCTTCTTTGTCATGAAAATTATTCTTACTGCCCATTTAGTAAGTAATTATCAAGGTGGTGGAAAGGCATTTGACCAGGGCTGCCCATCAGGACTCTGACTCCAGAGAAGTCAGTACTCCAGATGCATATTTCTAAGACAAAGAGCTAAATCTATCTGTCCCTCAAAGTCCCCTGCTTCTTTCCCATCTTAAGGTTTTTGCATTTGCCATTCCCTGCTCCTAGAAAGTTCTGCTTCCGTGTTTTTGCATTGCTGGCTCCAGCTCAGTATTCATCTCTCTGCTGAGCAGCTCTGGGGGGTTTCTCTGTCCCCCTAACCTACACAGCCAACACCTCTCTCTCTCTAACCCCTCTACCCCGCCTCCCTATTTCATTTTCTTCACAGAAAGGTATTTGAACATTTCTTATTCACTTATTTGCATGCCCACCGATTATTTTCCCCCTAGTAGAACATGAGCTCTATTAGCAAGGACTTTGTTCGCTTAGATTTTCCACCACCTAGATCAGAACCTTTACAAAGTAAGTGACCAATCAATATTTTTTAAACGCATGCATAAATTAGCGTTTTTGTATTTCTGCCTCTCTTAATTCTAATAGGCAAAAAGGTAGCAATCGACATAAATATTCAATTTCTGAATTTTGTCAGAATTTAACATTTTGGTAGAGAAATATTTACCCATCCTCTATCACAGTTACTCTGTATATACCAGGGTCTATTCCCAGTTTACCTTAGCAGGATACAAATAAAATGAATACAATCTCAGTAATTCTTATAAGGTCAGTACTCAACAAACACGGTTTTTCCTTTAGTCTCCTGGTCTTAGCCTTCAATAGCACAAGTTTTCTACACTAGAACAGTGTTGTACAGTTTGTAGTCATATATACATGCATGGATAAGTGTGTATGTATGTACATACATAAATACATGCATATATACATTTAATTATGCATTTGGATTATTTAGAACAGTCTGTTTCCCTAGGGTTATTTGGCAAAATGTTCTTTGTTTTATTACAGTTCAAGGTTAGAATAGGAGAGACAAGCTGCCAGACTAACAAATAAGTTTTATGAGAGAAATGTAGATTATTAACAAATGCTATAAAATTCCCAACAATTTGGCATGTCATGTTCCACCAAGTTAGGACATCCTTAGTTCTTAAGAGAAATACTCTATAGCTCTAATCCTTTACATATTGATCTATGAATATAAACCTGTAATTCGCATAAATATATGCAGGGGGCAAAATACACCCAAGGTTAATGCCGAGCATATAAAAATTCAAAAGAAGAGAACATGATGAGGAAACCATGTTTCTTATTTCTTAGATAAATACAAAATTATTAACTTCAGAGACCAGCCCAAGCTACAATAATTATTAAAGCAATTTACTTTTTGTCAACCCTGTATATATTACACATTCTACTTGAAAAAAACAGATAATATCATGCAATAAACATGTTCTGATTTTTTTTATAAATTTTTCATTGATTAAATGTCCTTACCTTAAGAAGTTCTTCATAAGATTCCAAAAGATGATTTCCCTGGTGGGGAAAAAATAAACCATGAAAATTAGAAATAATAAGCATTACATGACATGATATTTAGGCTTCCTTTTCAAATTTAGATGTCTTTATTCCTGAAATTGACCATACTTAATATAAATAAGACTACTGTCACTATTTGAACAGTCAAAATACTTTTACATTTCTGTGACACTGTTGGCCTATTATCAAGTAAAAAAAAATACACACGCACACACCAATCATACGGGGTAAAAGTCCTTAGAGGTTTTCTACCTCTAATTCTAATACCCATCATTTAACTTATACTGTCCTTATTTTTCTCATTTTATATAATTGTGGAACTGACTTCAGTCAAACTATAGAATATCTAAAATTCTAATTCTGTTCAAAGCTAAGCCAAAGTAATTTTAACTCGTTGAAAGAAAAGTTTTGTACTTGTTAATTTTGAGATGCCAATTGTGAATAGGCACGCACTCATACACACACGCACACATGTACACACATGCATGCACACGTGTACGCACATACACATACACACATGCATGCATGTACACACAAAGTATAATGTATTTCATGCATCTCATAGTTAAATTGAAATTTTAAGTTATTAATTTTCAATTAAGAGAAGAACATATTTCCCTTGCACTTTAATATTCCGAACACTGGAAGCCTGAGAAGGAGAGAAAACTCTAATTTGTCCCTGAGAGATTTAACTGCTTTTAGAAGACTCTTCTGCTCACAGAAAATGCTTATTTCTCCACCATTACTATTTTCAATCCGTACCATGTTTTTTCCCACTACCATCTTTTAAATGTGAACTACCAACTTAGACTTCAGCAAAAGCAACAGATTTCCAACATCAGAAGGCTGCTGTGAATCACTTTCAATAAGAGAAGAAAAACAAATAAATTGCAGCCAGCGCCGGGCCCTGGAATTGAAATTACAAGCACTCTAAGGAGTAATTACCGTATGTGGTCCGCGGATCCCGCTGCTCAGCCCCATTAACATTGCAGACCCTGCTGAATTATGAAAACGCTCCTAAGATCTAACATTCTCACAAAAAGATGCCGAAACAAAATCCCCAAAATACTCTCTTGATAAATAGGGCGTTACATAAAATTCAGTATTTATATTGTAGTCTTAAGAAAACTTTAAGACATTCAGCTATATTCCACGTTAAAAATGGCGAAATGCCTGGTATTAAAATGAATGGGCAGAGTAACTGAGCACTCCATTAAATAATTCTGATGTTAAATCCCATTACCAACAGAAAAGGACCCTGGCACTCCCAACCTAATAACGCCCGGTGTACTTTCTGTGCTGCTCTAGAATGCACACGGAGAGCAGGGGAAAGTTACAGAAAGGTTGGTTTCATCGTCGTATAAAGGGGAAGGACACACCATGAGGCAAAGCATTCCCAGGAACATAAAGACATTTAAACAGAGGATAGGTAGCCTCACGTTAGACCACTCTAGAAAAGGACGCTGACGAGAGCGTATCAATGTTCCTTTTCCGCACTTAAGTTTGTATAATTCTGTGTTTTGATAACTGTTCTAGTGACCCTGTAAGGAAATCTGAGGTGCAAAACAAACCTGTGTTCATGTACTTTAAATATCAAGTCCCTATAAAGCATGTCTGAAAACTTGCCACGCTTTTCATGAACATATCATAATTGCTTACTAGCAGGCCCTCACACTTGGAATTTCCTAGATGGCAAAAACTCTCCTCCTCCCTCTTTCCCAGCAATCCCTAGCTCCGCACCCCAGGAATCCTATTCCGCTCCTGCTCTTTCATCAGGACTGTGAGGTACCCACCTATGAGTTTCCACAAAACATGCATTCACCGCAGCGCACTGCTTTTCACACTGCGCCGTTCCCGTCTACCGCCCTAACTAGATCGCGGGCTCCCAGAGCAGCGGTTGTGACTGCAACTGAAACGTATCCAAAGAAATTAGTCCGCTGGAAGCACCACTTCTAGGCTGTTGATACAATACTTTAAAAAGAAAGTTATTTTTTGAGGTAAATTTGGAAAACGCTGGGTGATTCCGAGGTTAAGCAAATTTACTTACTGAAGGACATCGCAGAGCCGTAAACACGTCTTACACGTGGTTAATTATTATAAAGAGGGTAAATGGCTGCAAAATTTTTCAACATTTTTTTTTTCACGGAGTAGCTTTTAAAACTAGAGTTTCTTCACTTATTGTAGAGAAGACTGAAAAATTTTATTTGCCAGTTCCCTGAATTGTACCACAGAGGACAGACATGTAAGAAAACCCAGCTATGTCCGTTATTAAAGTGTAAGGTGACTTTCAGGTTTCTTGTTCAATGCCACCCTACCTGCCCCCATTTTTCAGATTAAGGAAACGTCTTTATCCTGACTATAGCCACCCTCTCCCTGGTATGCTTGACCACTTAACTGCTGTTGGAATAACTCCGCGCTGGAGACATCCTATCTACATGAAGCAGGATGTTTCATTATTTGGTGGCAATTGTTTAAAAAATACACTGAATTTAGAGCTGAGTGCTTCTAACTTCAGTGCACTGATTGTAACTCTTCCTTTTCAAACAAACAAAAAGTCGGACACTGTCTTCTCCATAACACTTCGCGGGTACTCCCTTTAAGTTTTCCCTCTCTGAGCTAAACACCTTAGTTCCCTGGTCCCTACTGTGCTGTGGTTTCCAGATTTCCGGGCTGAGAGTGATCTTGTCATAAGACTTTAGTTTACTGATTCTGGTGTACTCTTCCAAAGCAAACCTCAAGCCAAGGTTAAACAAAATCTTAGTATTTGGGGAACATGCTATGGCTCCATCCTGTGTTCGTTATTCCACTCGCACAGCCCGGGTTGTGCAGGATGCCTTTGCTTCTCCCCTTCCCCTCTTCAAACATTATTTATCCTTTGAGAGAAGGTTCAACCCCACGGCATGCCTAACTACTTCGGCGGTCATTTCTTCCGTCCTGCACTCAGATAAATCATTTAACACTCATAGTCTATTACCACGAGGCAGCCTCCCCATTTTCTGTATTATTCACTGATATTTCACGTGTATTTTTCTTTATTCACTTAGAAGTTATGTGAATAGTGAGGGTAAGTATTATATTTTACTTTCTGTTTCTCTAGAGCATTTTGAAAAGCACTCACATGCATGAAAAAACATTGATTAACTAGTTGCCTGAAGTTTTTGATACAGATCTACACGCAGATTGTATGGCTAGAGACATTACGAGCCTCCATGCTCCTTGATACTTAGAGGGCTAAGGGAAAGGCACTTGGCTCATGTAGCCAGTTCATATGTAGCTTGATTCCTGACCTTCCAACCTTTTCTCTCTCCTGGAAGGGAAGGTGTTATGTGGAAAGTCTGAAAATGACACTTCCTGATTCTCTTACCTAGGTTCCCAATTGATTCTAGGAATGGGAGGCGCTGGTAGGAATTTTGAAGGCAGAGTGAGACAAAAGTCATTCTGTTTGCAACTCTGGAAGTGTAAACCCCAGGTTTCCAGGCACCAGCGGTGGGAGCTGAGGCAGCCCCATCCTGTAAACAGTGCCTCAGCTGAACTATGGGTGCACCTATAACAGAGGTGTGGGCGGCATCTTGATTTGAGGTGATGCCCACTCTTCGCCTTTTCAGCCCATCTATCACTTCATAAACATTTCTCTGCATTGAAAACTGCTCTTTGAGATTACACAAATGGTTAATAAATATATATCAAGTCGACAGGGAAAGACAAATTATAACCACAATGAAATGCCACTAAATAATCCGCTGGGGAGTCACTCGGAAAATAAAAGGAAGGCAGAAAATACCAAGTGCTGATGAAGATGTGGAGCAGGCAGAATTCTAAACACATCTAGTGGGAGCGGAAACGTGGTACAACCTCTTTGGAAATCTATCTGGCTTTTTCTAATAAAGGTGAACATATACAATCTCTGTGACCCAGGAATTTTATATCTAGGTATTTGAATACATCATAAATGTGTGAGAAATGTTTAAGGCACAATGGAATATTCACAGAATCTGTAATAGCTGAAACCTGAATCATACTCAAAAGTCCATTAGCAGTAGAATAAAAAAGTGAGGTATGTTCACATAAGGGGGCATACTATACGGCCCTGATCATGACTGTCTACAACTTCATGCAACATGAATGAGTCACATAAACAAACAGTGTCACATCTCAAAGGACACATACCATATTATCCCTTCACATAAAATAAATGCAAACAAAAGCATTCTATGCTCTAAGAAGACAGGATAATGGACTACCTTTGGGGAAGCAGAGAGGGTGTACTGGGGTGCCAGGGATGATCTGTTTCTTTGTCTGGGCTCTACTGACATGAGGATGTTCAGCGGGTAAAAATTCACTGAGGTGCACTTCTACAACATGTGCCTGTATTTTACCTCAATACAAAGTTTTTAAAAAAGTTCTTGGTCTACTCCAAGTAGCTTTGTCAGTGCATAGCTAGGGTAATATCAGCCTAGGAAAACTGAAAGCAAATATTCTATGTGTTTCTTTTGGCCATTAAAACAAATAATCAAACACTAAAAAAGTTTCCTTGGGACATCTAACTATAATTTTTTAAATTCTTTGTTTGAAAACTCTAGATTACTTTCTGTCTTCTTGACTCAACACACACAAATTTGACTTTATTTGCTTTCCAAGTTAATATCTGGAATTTTTATGTATTATTTCAGAATAACTTTAATCGTTCTTTATGTAAAATAACTAAAAGTATCAGAAGTATATGTTACAAATTTCTGCCAAAACCCCATAAAGTATTCAAAACCAGTAAGAAATAATTGAGGTTTTGCCCCAGCTCATGTGGCTCATGAGTGCCCGCCTGAGAACCAAAGGGTAGCCGGTTTGATTCCCATTCCGGGCACATGCCTGGGTTGCACATTCCCATTCAGGGCCAGGTCCCCAGTAGGCGGAGCATGAGAGGCAACCACACTTTGATGTTTCCCTCTCTTTCTCCGTCCCTTCCCCTCTCTCTAAAAGTAAATAAAATGAAATCTTTTTAAAAAAGAAATAATTGAGGTTCTAAAAATACATAATGAATATCAGTGGCATTTCTGCATATCTTTTAAACACCGCACTCTCTTCCAAATCATAGTTAAACATGTTCATTCATTATCATCACTGTCATGAAACACCTTGAGTCTTTCCCAAGAAGAAAAATGTTCTGCTTCCAGACAACGAAAAGGAACTATTAAATCAAGTAGAACTTCAAAGCTGATAATTGGTTTTATTCATTTTTTATTATCAAATAAAATCCAGGGACTCATCTTTTAAGTACAATTATAATTGCCACCAAACTTGTGGTGGAGCCTGTCCTTACATTAAAAGGTGTTTAGAAGCATCCTTGCTCTCCACCCATTCGATGATAGTCACCTCCTAACCTATCGCGACAACTGAAACGGACTCCAGACGCTGCCGACGGTCTCCTGGGAGGCAAAACGACCTCCATGGAGAACTGTGAATCTGCATTACTTCCAGACTCTTCTTTCTACTATACCCGTTAGATTATTTATTCCGCTGTTTAAATAATTCCTTTTAATGGTTCATCTTACAGATACATAAGCATACTATCCAGGACTTTTGCAGTAAGGCTTGGTACTCATTTCTATAATTAAATCACTGCATCGTGCACTTCGGCTTCCACTACTAGCAATTATTTGTCTCTCAGACAACCTGCTCCACTCCTCTGAGCTTCTCTGTGTTTGCTTATGATAATCCTTCCACAGGGACTTCCTTTTCCTGAATTTCCACTTGGAAAATTATGACTAACCTATTAAAACAAGTTAAAATATTGTCTCTATAAAGTTTTATTTCAAAGACAAAACTGTTTAATATTGTACCCAAGTAGGGAATGTTTTCTTTATCATTTATTCACCCAAATTTATTTTTACTATTTTGAGCAACTAAAAAATTTTGGTCTTCTGGAGAACACCACATACTGAGCCTGACATTGTTCTATCAGTTGTTAACCATGAAAACAGGACCCATTACCCCATCGGAGGCCATCCTTTTCACTAGCTAGATAGCATTACACTTGCTTACAGAGAAGCTCGTCTGAAGCAGGTCTGGCCCCTCCTAAAGCCTTCGGGCACAGTTTTTCAACCTGGCATTTCCACTCCCAGAAGAGCTTAGTTTCATCTGCACACTTGAATACTTCACTGGGCTCTGTCTCCTCCAACTCATTTGTAAGCCTATTCGATAGCACCGATCCCTAGTGAACATAGGAAAGTAAGAGTCTGTAAAAAGCAAAAGCACTTTACCTGAAAATGTAACTGAGGTCACTAGTTTGCAACGGACAGCTACTGCCTGCTTTGGGTCAGCGACATCCAACAGAAAGTTCTGTATTTTCACTGTTCAAAACGGTGGCCATGTGGCCGGTGAGCACTTTAAATGTGGTGGGGGTAATGGATGAACATAGTTTTAAATTTCATTTTATTTATTATTTTTTTATTTTAATTCTATCAGCTCTATGCAGTTAAAGGGCAGATATTTGGGGTATCACTAAACTTTGTTTTCTTGGATTTTTGTAAAAAAGGAATTTGGGATTTTTGTCAATTACTCTTCATACTTCAGTTAAGAGTTCCCAAGGAAAGAGTTAAGTTTTATAGGGCATTATCCCACTTCTTATCTTGCATTATCAACTTCAGTTAGAGATATAAAAAGTAAGCAAAGGAGGTCTGAACCACAGCATACATAAATCAATCGAAAACTATCTCAGTAAAAACGTTTTTAGTAACTTAGGAGGAGTTGAGAGAAAAAGAAAAACAAAGTCTGATTAAACTTGACTTATGGGAACATCATACAAATTTCATCTATGTGATATGATTTATTGAGGTACTCCTAGGAAAGCCAAAGAGAAAAGATCATTGTTTAACAAAGTTTTGCAGAAGAGAATGTCTTTGTAAACAAGAGGAAGAGAATAACAAAGTCCAATGAGTTCAATGAAATGAGTGGCAAGCATTTAACAGTGGTCAGTAAGAGAAATGGCATAAAGGGTCACAGTGTCACAGAGGTGACTAGCGAGCATACAAGCCCATGATTTAATATGACTGAGGACAGCCTATCCAAGTTCTTACACAGGAAGAAAAACGGCTAAGATGGAACTTGAGATAGATGGTGCCTGCAGTTGTAACAAGACCGGAATAGAGCGACACATACAAAGGGAATATTTCAATAGCACAGAGTCAAAAGAAAGGGCAAAGAGATGAAACAGGAAACAGAGAAATGAAAAAGCAAAGTGTTTTCTACATCAATTCTTTTCCACAGCATATACACTCATTTTGAAAACACAAACCTGCGAACTGCACCATGATATATTCTAATTTATCTGCTTTCTACAGTACTATTTCTCCAGCTATAATTTAAAATTTAATTATGTTCTTAATGAGCCAGCGCTGCTCAAGAAGTGATAGGTCCCTCGAGTGACAGAATACATTCACCAAGTTCATACTGAGCATGTTCCATGTACTATCAGTGTTCCTTGGCCAGGGAGGTGACTTCCAGCTGAGTGATCACAAAGACCTCAGAATGGAGGTGGGGTGTATGGTGACCCTGACAGATGGGTAGGGAATAAGGTATCATGACATCTGTGTGTCCCATTAGTGTTATCCGGGGACAACATCCAACAGAACCACCCAACAATTATTAATTATTTAATTTTCTGGGCGAATGCAATTTCATTCAACATACTATTATTATCTTGTGTTTATGGACCAGACTCTGAAGTTGCATGTCAACTTGGAGATGTTTATCCTGTAGGACAGTTACCGGTTTTGTGTCTTACCTGGTAATCCCATCCTAACATTTCCCTTCAATCTCTATATTTATTTGATTCTCCAAATGCTCTTTGAATTAGCTATACCATCTTGTTGGTTCTGACCTTAAGTTCAATAAAGATTTGATACACACTTATGTTTATTACAGGGTCATGTATCTAGTTTTATCGAAATTACATTTTGACGACAGGGGTTTTAAAGAGTAAAATCAGACCAGGTAGAAGGAATAGAGTAATGAAATGCAAAATTGGTATGTGTAAGAAAAAAAAAACCTATTTTTCTCACTAAATCTACCCAATATCTGCTCTACAAAGATACAAAGACTAGTTTGCTGCAATGACACTGGATGTTCTACAGTTAAATAAAGCAAGCATTTCACAAACATAACATTATGAGAAAGAAACCAAACATAAAAATAATATATAGAATTTATAGCTATTACCAAAAAAGGCAAACCTAATTTGTGCTCACCCTTGCAGAGGGAGGGGAGGCTGGCTGAAAGAAAGAGTAAGGTGAGGGGACCTGCCAGGTACCGGTAACGCTCTGTTACACACATGTGCACAGTTGGTGAAAATTTATCAAGCTCAGGACATGCACGTTTTTTTGAATGTCAGTTATACTCCAATAAAAAATGACTCCATACTATTAATGACAGAAAATATTTACAATAAAAAAGAAGACACAGGTCTGTTTTTTAAGAATTCTGGATTTGGTACAATCTCCTTTGCAACATATTTAGATTTTTCTGTTTCTTTCACTACATATCTCCTGTCTGCATGATCCACAGTTTCTTTCCCAAAGAATATCATCACTAATCAGCTGCTGCACATTATCTTCCTGTAAATGTCACCTTCCCTGCATGAACCATACCCAACATGTGTGAGTCAGAATTACATTTTAAAGTCTTTTAAAATGTCACACATGAAACCTAAAGATATTTGACTAGATCCACAAATGCAGAATATTTCTAGGTTTCTGTGACTTCCTCTCAATATTATATAGCTATAGAGACATCTATATTTTTGTAGACAAGAATTTATCAATCATTTCCAAAGTATATAATTTTCCAAATTTTTTTTATTTTTAGTTAAATTTATTGGGATGACATTGACTAATAGGATTATATAGGTTTCAAGTAGTATATAATTCTATGATGCATCACTTGTATACTACACTGTGTGCCCATTACCCAAAGTCAAATCTTTTTCTGTCACCATATAGTTGACCTCTTTTACCCTTTTCTACCCCACCCACCCACCTTTCCTCTGGTAAACAGCATGCTATTGTCTATGTCTATGTATTTTTATTTGTTTGTTTTCTTGCTTTTTCATTTGTTGCTTTCAGTTTATATCCCACACATGAGTGAAATCATAGGCTCTTGAGTTTTTCTGTCTGGCTTATTTCACTTAGCACGATATTCTCAAGATCCATCCATGGTGTCACAAATGGCAGTATTTTATCTTTTCTTACGGCTGAGTAGTGCTCTGATGTGCATGTGTACCACATCTTCTTTATGCAATCATCTAGCTGAGGACACTTCAGGCGTTTCTATGTGTTGGCCGCTGTGGATAATGCTGCAATGAACATAGGGGTGCATATATCTTTGCAAACACGTTTTCAAATTTTTGGGATACCATATTTTCCCATGTATAATGCACACCCACATTTTTGTTTGTATTATACATGGAATTATTGTACCCGTAGTATATAATCATTATACCCACAAATAATGCACATCCCTATTTTTCCCCTCAAAAATTTGGGAAAAAAAGTGTGCATTATACATGGCAAAATATGGGGTTGCTGGGTCATATGGTAGCTGAGTAATGTTTTGAGGAACCTTCATACTGTTTTCCATAACAGCTGTACCAATTTACTTGTATATTCCCACCAGCAGTAATGAGGGTTCCTTTCCTTCCACAACCTCTCCAACACTTGTTATTCCCTGTCTTGTTGATAACAGCCATTCTAACAGGTGTGATGTGGTATCTCATTATATTTGATTTGCATTTGCCTAATAGCTAGTGAAGTGGAACATCTTTTCCTATATCTGTTGGCCTTTTGTACATATTCTTGGGAGAGGTGTCTGTTCAGGTCTTTTGCCCTTTTCTTAATTGAACACTTTGTTTGATGTTGAATTGTATGAGTTCTTTATGTATTTTGGATATTAACTCCCTATTGAAGCTGTTGTTTGCAAGTATCTTCTGGTTGGTTGGTTGCCTTTTTGTTTTGTTGGTGGCTTCTTTGGCTGTACGGAAATTTGTTTGTTTGTTTTTAAATTTGATATAGTCCCATTCATTTATTTTTGCCTTTACTTTCCTTGCCTTTGACATCAAATTCATAAAATCTTCTCTAAGACCATAGTCCGTAAGTCAATACCTGTATTTTCTTCTATGTAATTATTTCAGGTCTTACATTTAGATCTTTGATACATTTGGAGATGATTTTTAAAAATGGAGACAGTTTTTTTGCATGTGGCTTTCCAATTTTCCCAGCACCATTTATTGAAAAGCCTTTATTTTCTGCGCTGTATGTTTCAGCTTATTTACCAAAAATTATTTTCCCATATCCATGTGGATTTATTCCTGGGCTTTCAATTCTTTTCTGTTGGTTTGTCAATACCATGCCGTCTTGATTTGTGTTGATTTGTAATATAATTTGAAGTCAGGGAGTATGATCCCTCCAACTTCATTCTTTCATTCTTCTCAGGATGGCTTTAACAAAGTGTATAAATGTTTCTAATGTTTTTATCTAACTTAGACTTTTCATAGGAAATTTCAGTTTCTATTTATCAGTTAGTAATTATTTTCATCATTATATTAATAGCTCCTGGTGTAAGTAGGCTTGAGTACAATCCTCTTTTAGTATCATATTGCTCAACTGGTTGCTGAGTTGGAAGGGTAAGTAACACCTGTGTGTAAGGAGCGCATGATGAATACCAGGCACACACGTTAGGGAGGAGAATGGAGTGAAGCTGGTGAACCAGTTGTTATGTGGGGGTAGTTCAAGGACGTCTTTGCCGCAGCGTAGTTTTGGTTCATACTTACATCCAAACCAGATCATGGTGGTTTCTAAATTACAGGATATCGAGGTTTTATTATTATTATTAGTATTGCATCGAGAAACCAGGGAAAATTTTTGAGCAAGTAAGTGATATAGTAAACATTCTGCTTCAAATAATCTCATCTGGAAGTACTGGGCAAGATGGAAAGAGTAAGACGTTCTATCAGCCTATTCCATGCATGAGACCGCCCATGGCAGGAGACAGGAAGGCTGAAACACAATACTTCAGGAGAGGTACCAGTAGTGAAAATGATAGAACTCGGAAGCCAAATCCACATAGAGCGAACGTTATACAAATCAAACATGAAAAAGTACTTTCTCAAACTCAAGAAGTCCTTTTTCTATGAATGAAAATACTAATAACTGATCGGTAATCAATTTCTTCACTGATATTGGCCCAAAGTGGCAGCTCTATTATCTATTTATGTCAAATCAAAAAGGCAGAAGCATGCGCTATGTGCTCTTTAAACACTGTCTTTTTCTCCAACTTTATAAAACAGTTTTTCTGTAAAGGATATTCATTCTTTTTTAAAAAATTTTTCTTCCTCAAATATAGTATCAATATGTTACAACTCCTTTTGTAATGGTTTGTCTTGGTCTGGTACAATGTATTACTCTTTAATATATATTAAGATAGGATGATTACTATGACTCATGTGACTATTAAATAATGGTGCAAAGCATCGGGGAAAAAAAACACCAAAACCAAAAACTGGTGTGCTTTTCCAATGGTTTCAAGGATGCTCGGAGAACAAGTAGGCAATTAAAATTCCAGGTAGAATTAAAATGGTTGAAGGTGTGGTATTATTACCCTATTAACTAAAATAAAACACAAGTTGAGGATACAAGTTTAAAAAAAGTCAGGGTCAAACAGTGGAAAGCCCCTCTTTGTTCACATCTTCTGGCTATCTGGAGTAAAAGAATATATAGGCTAAATGCCCCACACTGGGCTGGGCTCACATAGTATCCTCCATAAGTTGAATTTAAAGCTGTTTGTTTCATAACTAAACTGTTTAGAGTTATGTCTCCTCAGTGGACTCTTCCAGCAAAATAAATGTGATAATTCCAAAGGAATTAATCCTAGTTAACTAAGAAGAGATGGAGTGCTGATTTACATTAAATCTCCCGACTTCCAGAGGGGAAACAGGAAGAGGTGGGGGGGGGGAACCAATGTTCTTAAATTTTTCGCATAATAGGGCATACAGGTCTAGGAAAGTGAAAACAGAACATTAGCGCCTTTCTTGCTTTGTTTGCTGTAACAAGACGCGGCTGGCCCCTAACAGTGCGGCTCTCCAAGCTGTCAAGGTTTCACCTAGACAGACTCATGCTCCCCAGGAACCTTGCTCTGTAAGCAGAAGCCACCGATAAAAGTGACCTTAATGGCTGAGTTAGGTGCTTACAATGCACCTGCATCCTCCGTGGGCCAGCGAGGAGCGGCTGCAGGCTGGGGCGGGCTCTGCCGTGAGCCTTCAGCTGTCATTCACGGATCATTGAGTCAACAGATCAGGAGAGCGCCTTTGGAAAACTCCAGCTCCACGTTAGCGCTCGCTGCCCAGGGAGTTAGAGCAAGGGATTTTAACAGCCCGAAGTGTGACTTAAAGAAATTCAGGATGAAAAAGAGATGTAGTTTAGCAAAGTCAAAATCATAAGATTATTTTAAGAGGCTGCGTACCGATCCCAGGTAAACAGGGGCCACTGGAGCATTGAAAACTATTTAAAAATACACCTTTTTGGAGTTATAATATCCTTAAAACATACATATTTTCTTTAATAAATGAATAAATAAAACTTTCAGAGTCACCTTTCTTCCAGAAGCTTACACTACATTAACTCTTTTCTCTTTACTGATTTCTTTGTGTTTTGTTGTGGTTTGGTTTTGGATTTGGTCTCCTCTGAGATGCTAGACTTCAACTCTTTGGGCCTAAGGTCGTTTTGTTGATTTTGTCTTGTTACTGTTCTAATCATTTCACATGTACTTTTTCTTTACACGTTTTATTGTATCTTTCCATCACCATTTACACCCCGTATACCTCTTCCACCCCTATCCCCCACCATAATCAGCACACTGTTGTCCGTGTCCATGAATTTTTGTTTTTTTAGTCAATCCCTTCACCCCCAACCGCCACCCCCCAAGCTGTCGCTGTTAGCCTGCTCTCTTATGAGTTTGTCTCTATTTTGCTATTTTTTTTGTAAAAAAATCTTACATGGTAAGATTTTTCTTTTAACAGCTGAGTAGTATTCATTGCGTAAATGTACCACAGCTTTTTTAAATCCACTCATCTACTGATAGATATGTGGACTGCTTCCAGATCTTGGCTACTGTAAATACTGCTACAATGAACACAGAGATGCTTATATTCTCTCAAGAGTTTTGGGTTTCTTTGGATATATTCGCAGAAGTGGAACAGCTCGGTCACACTTTTAAAAATTCATATATGGAGAGTTTCTGCCAAGCCCTCAAAGGTAGGACTTAATGGAGAGATTCATCTAAAAAATAAATCAATCACCTGTAGGGCTCCTGGTTTGCCTGAATGGAAACCTTTCATCTTCCACTTTGTGTATTAAACAGAATTTCCATGGCTAATATTTGAACACGAGTATGTAAAGAACTAGAACTAGAGAAGTTGATTTAAGCTGCAGAGATTACTGGCCGTTTCTAATCATAGAATCTATTCACTTTTTGTTGAATAATATTATCTGTTAAGTAATAGCAACATTTAATAATAGTCTGCTGCTGAGTGACACTGTATCAAGTCTTTTACACACACTATTTTATACTTGAAAAAACTGTCTCCCTCTCCCTTCTCTGCCTCTCTAAATTTACGTATGTATAGTGCATTTTCACCAAGTCATAAACTTTAAAAGGGAGAGAAGGGTCTTACCTTGTCTCATACTTCTCAGAAGTTCCCGAGCAAGATTCCCAGCCTAGTTTATGACGCCAAAGTTTATGATTCTGAATCAGGACTTACAGCCCAGTTTAGTTCCTACTACTCTCCACGCCACTGCCTGAAAGTAGTGTTCTCATACCTGAGCCGACTCAGACTCACCCGGAGAGCTTATTAAACCACAGATCCCTGGACCCCACCCCTAGAGTTTTTGATTCAATAAGTCTGTGGAGGTATCTAAGAATTTGCATTTTAACAAGCTCCCAGGTGATGCTAATACTGCAGGACCACACAATGGGAATAACTGCTTTAAAGTCATGCACAAGGGGGGCGGGTATTAGTGAGCCTGCCCGCTACCTGTTCAGATTAATCAAAATATGCCCTTTCTTGAAGCAGTGGGTTTCATTATCCTGTCTGTTATTGTAAAAGGATGCTGATATTTCTTAGGATAATAAAAAAGTAGAGGTTATGATTCTAGGTTTCAGCAATTCCTTTAATGTTTTATGAAAAGCTTTTCATGACATTCTGATGGAGTAAGTGGGGGAACAGGAGATTTGTGAATTGGGAAGTGTATGTTTGCTTTTTATATACATTGGTTTTTATTATTGCTATTTTTGTACATTTTTAAATAAAAAAAGATATATCCTGATAGCCATTTCAACTTAAAATGTCCAAAAATAAGTTTTCTTTTTTAACAACATGGTATCAGGTTTACAGAACAAGTGTCTGTTTATGCACAAAGCAAAACAATGTTGAGCGAGACTAGTCCTGAAACAAAATATTTGTAGGTTCATGTGTCCATTTCATTTTGAAGGGAGGAGTAGTAGTCTTGTGAGAAAGCCCTGGACCACAGATAGGACCCTGCTGTATAGGAGTACAAATGTGATTAAATGGGCTACCTTGCATTAATCTGAAGGAAACATTTTTGAAATAGTAGCCATTTAATTTGATACATCACTGCTAATTTTCTTATCATTTAATAATCTTTACAGAGATTTGACACTGCAAATCGCTCAGGGAAAAACAGTGTTGGGTAGTTTACTACAGAAGAGTTAATAAACTTTGTTGAACATAAAAATTAAGAAATTAATATGCTTTTTGGCACATTGAATACTATGTAATAATACTTAAAGAGAAATCTGTTTTATAGATGATCGTTCTTTGCAACTTAAATGGTAATAAGTGTTGTACTAACAAACAGGGTCCAAAATCTTGGCCACTTTATCCTTTACGATAAGCAGGCTGCAGTGTACATTGGTATTGTATTGCTGCTTTATATTTGCAGTGAAAGTCATATGCAGAATGAGTGTAAGACTTTGGATTTTATTGTGTTATTACAGAACTTTTAAAGAAATGGAAGTTCAGCTTTGAATCCTATTAATTGTTTTCCCATTTAAATACTTCTGCCCTGGCTGGTGTAGCTCAATGGATTGAGCGTCAGCCTGTGAACCAAAGGGTCACCAGTTTGATTCCCCAGTCAGGAAACATGCCTGGGTTGTGGACCAAGTCCCCAGTAGGGGCATGTGAGAGGTAACCACACATTACTCTCACATGTGAGAGTAACACATGTTTCTCTCCCGTTCTTTCTCCCTTCCTTCCCCTCTGTCTAAAAATAAAATAAAGAAAATCTTAAAGGAATAAAAAATAAATAAATACTTCATTAGGAATTTAGTGGCTGAAATTTTTTATCTTCAAATGGCTCTCATGGAATAAGTAATTATATAAATTTGCAATAACATCACCCAGAAAGATAACAAATTCTATTTTCTTGCTTGTCTTACTTTAAACTGATCATTTAAATGTCATGAAACCAATGCTTTCATCTCTCAAGTGCTGAACTAATATTACAATAAATTTTGGAGTTGTGGAGGGTTTTTGTTTCTTTTGCTTTTCCTGTGATTTGTCTCCCCATTTCTCCCTCAAAGGACTAAAAAAAAAATGAGTATAAAATAGAAATTCAATCACTTTTCAACCATTTTAGTTGCGTTTTGCTTTCCCACTGCACACCTTTCCTGCCCATGCCTTCACTTCTACCACTTGGGATAAAACATAAATTTGATATTTTAGTAGGCAGTGGCCTTACCATTTCATGTGTTTTCTGGTACCATCTTACTATATTTATTACAGAAATAGTTAATAAAGGCTGGCAAAGCACCATAAGCCTCATTTGGTTGGTTTGTCACCGCATCTTATGTGCACAGTGACTATGCCGCTACACGCAGACTCTTCCTTTAACTGCATCTGCTGTTCCAGGTCTGATATTTGTAGGCTTGGTTTAATGGCCTAATATAAAATCTGTTATAAAATTAATTATAGGCGACTTTCTAATATCTAGAAAGATGTCATCAGAATCTAATCCCCAAGAAATTATCACTGTAGAAAGGGATTTGAAATCATTATTCTCACTTTCTCTACATCCATGACCATTTACTGACTTAAAGTCAGCAGTGTATGTAAAAAAGAAAATGTGTAGAGAAAATGCAGAGGTCAAAAAAACCTTGACAGCCTTGTTTTATGATGAAGAAATCTGCATTATCAGTGGCGACCTGCGGCTATCAAGCCCAAGTGTTGCCTGTGTTGATGACTTGTCCCCAGTCTACCATAAAAAGGGCCTTATGTCTGTTCTCAGTGTCTCACTTTTAGAGGACAGAGCATCAGCTAACACTCTATAGTCTTACTAAGAAATGCATGTGGTTTAAGTGTAATCACAACAGAACAAGGTCAAGTGGAGTGAAGTTTACCCTTGACTAACATGAGTTTGAACTGCCCACTTACATGTGGATTTTTTTCAATACAATATTGTAAATGTATTGTCTCTTCCTTATGATTTTTTTAATAACATTATTTTTCTCTAGCTTACTCTATTGTAAGAATACAGTATATAATACATATAACTTTTAAAATGTGCTAATCAACTATGTATGTTATCAATAAAGCTTCTGATCAACAGTGGGCTATTAGGAGTTAAGTTGTTGAAAATCGAAGGTTACATGCAGATTTTTTGACTGAGCAGGGGGTCTGCATCCCTCACCCCCAGCCCCATGCTTTTCCAGAGTCAATTGTCCTTTCACTTCGTGGCAAAGTCGCTGGCCAGGCTGAATATTGTAAAAAGTATGAAGGAGGACCGTATCAGCCTGAAAACAGGCAAGCAAATAAATGAGCATTCAGGAGCCTTAAAGGAAGAAAAAGAAAAGCGAAAGTGTGAGGAGCCAATAGGAAGCTGGTAAACCTCAGGTAAATTGAAACAGGTTGCAGAATCAAGTGCACGGTGATTCAAGCGAAACTACGAAACGCTTGAAAGAGTCTGGGCTGGTTTATTGACTTTGAAGCAGGTACTGAAGCATTCAACTCTGGAGACAGTTCTGTCATGGGGTGTCCAATTTCCTCTATTGAAATGCTCATCATGCCTTTGTAGAGATTCACATTTCCACCTTGTCCCTTTTCCTTTAACAATTCTTGCAGCGTGCGTGTTAGTGATGAATTCTTTCAGCTTCTGTGGGTCTGAGAAAGTCTTCCCTTGACCTTCATTTTTAAACATATTTTTGCTTAGTATAGAATTCTAGGTTGGCTTTTTTTTTTTCTTTCAGCACTTTAAAGATGCCATCCATATCTTTCTTACTCTGTGTATAACGTGTCTTTTCCCTACTACTGGCTTCTTTTAAGATTTTCTCTTTATCACTGACTGATCAAATTGATTGTATCATGGCCTAGGATAGTTTTCTTCCTGTTTCTTCAATGTGGGTATGTCACTTGAAGTTGTCCCGCAGTTCACTGATGCAGTTTTCATTTTTTTAATAAATTTTTTTCTCTATGTTTTATCACGAATTGCTTCTGTTGCTGTCTTCACGTTCACTAATCTTTTCTTCTGTAATGTTTAATCTGCCATTTATCTGATCCTGTGTATTTTTTCTCCAACTCAGATATTTTAGTTTTCATCTCTAGAAATTTGACTTGAGTCTTTTTATATCTTTCAAGTCTCTATATAATGCTTGAGCATATGGAATGCAATCCTCAGCACTGTTTTAATGTATCTGGCTGCTAATTACACCATATGTGTCAGTTCTGGGTCAATTACAGTTTATTGCTTTTTCTACTCTGATCGGGCATATATTCCTTTTGTATGAACAGATATTCTTTTTGTATCTTTGATCAGATGTCAGACAATGTAAAATATTTTGTCAATATATTTTTGTAATCCTTTATATATTTTTGAGCTTTGTGACACAGTAAATTTACTTGAAAGCAGTTTCATCCTTTTGGGACTTGCCTTTAAGATTCATTTGGCAAAACCAAAGCCGTCTTTCATCAGGACTAGTTTTTCCCCACTACTGAGGCAAGACCCTCCTAAAACTCTCTCCAGGGAGTTGCGAATTGCAAGTTTTTCTAATTTGGCTGGTGGGACCAGGCAATGTTCCCAGCTCTGCCTATGTTCCAGGGATTCTTCCTACTAATGCTTTCAGATGGTTCTTTTTTGCTTTCACAGTTTCCTCAAAACCCCTCAGGGGCCCCCCTGAGATCGGAAGTTCTCTTTCTTGCCAACTCTCCTCTCTGCATCCTCTCAAGTGAGGTATCGCCTGGCAGGGTTTATCTCACAGTTCTCCATGATCATTGGCTCTTATTGCTGGTAATACCTGATCTTGAAAAACATTGTTTCATGCATTTTGTCCATTGAGGTGTTTTTGTTCCTTTGTATTCGGTTGTTTTCTGCAGGAAGGTAAATCTGATCCCTGTTACTCCATTTTGGCCAGCAAGAGAAGTCCCCTAATAATTAATTCTTCACTTGAACTAACAGTTAGTTTATGTCTTGCTCTGATTGTGATTAGTTATCATTTCTGATCCAATCTACATTATACTTTGAGTATTACTTTAATTCGTTTGACTTCTAAAATTATCAGAAAAATGGAGTAAATATTAACTAAATATAGCACTGTTTAATTTGAAGGATCGTATTAGACATTTGGAAGATGATCATTACAAAGTCTTAAGAACTGTTAATTTCTCATGTCATTTTATCCTTTTTTTCTGGGCTGGAGGGAAGATAGCCACACAGCTGTGATGTGCTAATAGACCGACTACTTTTTTGGACAATTTTATTGACTAAATCATACGTGGACTTATGTATTTACTTCAGATTTCTGCTGGGGTTCTATATGCATATCATTAAAAAATTACTTTATCAGTATTTTAGAGAGAGAGCAGTTTTAATGTAACTGTTCTGGTAAGGTTCTCCCCATTTATATTGATCATAATTTGTAGAAGCAAACTTCATATTGAAAATCAAGGAAGCACATACCATGGCCAATTGTGAAAGTGTAACTTCTAACATAAATTTAATGCAACTGATTAGGAAATCTGCCTCTTAAAATTAAACATAAATATGCAGTGGTGAAAACCAACTGCAAATGACCAAGAATTTTCCCATTGTCCTTTCTTTACTCTGTTTTACCTAAAAGTAATTAGCATTATTATTAGGGAAAATTATTATTCACATCATTTATTTACGGTGTGTGAAATCAGGTGCACTTGGCATCATGCTTTTTATTACATTTACAAAAATAAAACACTAAGCAACGTATTTTCCTGGAAATCAAGTTTAATGGTAGTTGGAAACTGAAAGTCTTTAGTCTGGATGGAACTCTGAATGCTCAATCCTTGGTCTTCCCTGGGTGTGTTTATTTTCTAAGTTAAATTTTAGTTAAAATTTTTTTCATTATGTGACAAAATAGAACGAAAGCATGGATATAAAGAACAAACTGACAGTGACCAGAGGGGCAGGGAAAGGGGGATCACGGGGGTAAGAAGGGGAAGGGGCAGGTCCAGGAACATGCATAGAGGACTCATGGGCATGGACAATGGAGGGGATTGACTGTGGCAGTGGGGGGATGGGGGAGGGTGAGAAATGGGGTAAAAGGCGGGACAACTGTAACTGAACGACAATAAAAAAAGATTCCTAAATACAATCTCTTCTCATAATGTATTAAATAATTTTGACTTTGCACATGATAAAACATGTTCTTTTGAAAGATATTTGATAGTATCTAAAAGAAAATGTGATAAAACAAGAAAAAAAGTGTAACTCTAGAAAGCAATAACACTATCTGTATGCAAAATAACATCCTAGAATACGATAATCAGTTTTGTTTCTCAATTAAATAATTATAATTAAATAAATTATTGAATTTTTTTAAATGTTCACTATGGCTTTGAGGAAGAGCTGTGGTTTAAAGCAACACAAATTTATTCTCTTAACATTCTGGAAGCCAGAACTTTAAAATCAAAGTGTTGGCAGGGCTATGTTCCTTCTGGAAAAAGACCGTATTCCTCCTTGTCCTTCTCTCTGTGGGATAATGTGTCCCCACTACTCTCATCCTCAAAGGGCTACCTGCATTCTTTGGTGCATGGCCCCTTCCTCACCTTCAAAGAGCAATATTCCAACCTCTGTTCCACAGTCAAAAGACCCTCTCTGTGTTTGCATTTCTGGCCTTCCTTTTGGAAGGACCTTTTTTGATGGCTTGGGCTCACCCAGACAATCTGGGATAATCTCTTTAACACAAAATCCTTGACTGGATCACATAGGGGAGGTGATTATTCAGCCCGCCACAGCCACTCTCTCATTCCTTTAGCCCTTTTCTTAAATGTTTTCTTGTGTACACCCCCGCCCTGGCTCCTGTGAATGCTGGGGATTGCAGATCCTGTTTCCAAGGGGAGTGTATCGAATGTCCACGTCACGGAAGCAGTGTAAATGTACTTACAAGTTGGCTGTCTACTCAGAAGACACAAACAGGTCTTAATACAATATGACTTGCATGTAGCTTTCTGGAAGGATGCAAGACAAGAAACACACTTGGTACAGTACCGTTGACGTATAAAAGGCCAAGAGTTACCCAAGAACACAGCTTCTTCTGCTCCCTCATCTACAAGTGACACGGAAGGCTGGTTGAGCCATCATGTGCGGAGGTCACCTTGACAAAACTTGCAAATTCTCAGAACACAGGTACTATACCAATTCTATCTTTTTTGCACACAGTACCCAGGACAAAGACTACCATTGTTTTGGTAATTCTCATGCCTTCTGAAAGCTTTTTAAAGGAAACACAGTCATCGTTAGAGCGTCACTGCTGCTGCCACACACTCAGACGTGCTCCCACTTCTGGTGCTTTGCACTTGTTCCCTCTGAAATGTCCTGCCCCCAACTGCGACATGATTCCCGAATGGGGTCACCCCAACATTTATATGCTGCAGTCCCAACCCCCAGCACCTTAGAATATAACCATATTTAGAGAGAAGCCATTGAAAGAGGCGATTAAGTTAAAAAGAGGCCATATGACTGATGCCCTTACAAGAAAACGAAGACACCAGGGGTGGAGTACATAGTGGAAAGGCCACATGAGGACACAGCACGAGCCTGGCCATCCACAAGCAAGCAGAGAGCTCCCAGGAGAAACCAGCCCTGATGAGCTGCTCTTGGACCTCTAGTCTCTGAAACTTGGAGAAATTAAGTATCTGTTGCTTCAGCCACCCAGTCTGTGGTATTTTGTTATGGCAGCCCCAGCAGACTAATACTCCTTACCTGGCAGTTTATTTAAAACTTCCTACATAGCCAGACACTTATTATATCCCATTTCTTGTTTTTTAAAAAGCTTTTATCCCATAGGCACCATATAATATGTATCACATTTCTTTATTTTGTGTATTGCCTATTTCCTCTATAATGTGAGCTCCACGAGGGAAGAGACTTCAGACTTGTTTATTTTGTTTTATACTATCATCGCCCTGGAATCTAGACTAGAACCTTGCACAGGATAAGACCCCACATATTTATTTACTTGGTTGCACGTCTACAAAAGTCCAAGGACTAAGAGGAACAATAAAACACGGAGCAACTGAAACCCACGCCACGAGTGTAGAAATACAGGGCAGAGCTTAGGTCTTGAACCTTCTATTGGCTACTTTTCAAAAACTCCCATTCTAGAGGGAAAGGGAAAAAAAAGCAGATACTTAGAATACAGAGAGATGAGAAGCACCAAGAAAGGAAGGTTCGAACGTGGTGGGTGGGCCAAAGGGAGGCAGGTGCACACAGACAGGTGAGAGGGAAGCTCGGCACGGCTCCTGGAGGAGGCTTTCTAACAGGATGAAAGCCTATGTTGAAAAGAAAGTTATTAGGTATTACCCTAGTGCCTTAAGCTTCAGATTTTATATACTTTTTCTTCTTTTAACATACAAAGGAACAAGAGGACACTAAAAAGAATCCCTGGACTGTTTTTTGAGGGACTAGGTATGGAGGAAATATGCTCTGCTAGGTGTAGAGTGCCATAAACAGTTCAAATGCCTCTAATTCAGGGGGCGTTCTTTGCCTTAGCTCTGTTACCTACTAGTCATTTGCATTTTTAAGTTATTAATTATGGGAAAATATACATCTTAACCATTTTAACTACACTTCAGTGGTCTTAAATAGGATCATATATTGTGCAGTCACCACCACCATCCGTCTCCAGAACTCTTTTCATCTTGTAAAACTGAAACTCTGTACCCACTAAACACGCAATCCCCATTCCCTCCCTCCCCTACCGCTGGCAACCACCATTCACATTTTCTGTCTGTATGAATTCCATCTTTATAAGTTTATACTCTAGGTAAGTCACGTAAGTGAAAGCACACAGCACTTGTCTTTCTTGTGACTGGCTTATTTCACCTAGCATAACATCCTCCAGATCCACCCATGCTCTAGCACATGTCAGAATGTCAGAATCCCCTTCCTTTTGAGGCTGACCGATGTTCTGCTGTATGTATACACACATTTTGCTTATCATTCATCCATCAGCGGACAATAGGTTGCTTCCACTTCTTGGCTATTATGAGTAATGCTGCTATGAACATGAGCGTTCAAACATCTCTTTGAGGCCCTGCTTTCAATTATTCAGGTATGTAAGCAGAAGTGGAATTGCTGAATCATATAATAATTCTATTTTTAATTTTTTGAGGAATCACCATGCTGTCTTCTACAGCGGCTGCACCATCTTACCTTTCCATGAATAGTGCACAAATGGTCTAATCTCACCACATCTTGCCAACATATGTTATTTTCTGTCTTATTTGTTTATTTACTTATTTAGTTAGTTAGTTAGTTACTTTTAATAGTAGCCATTCTAATGGGCGTGAGGTGGTACTGATCATTTGATTCTGAATCTAAATTGTCTAAATTTCTGTTCCCAATTTAAATAGTTTAACTTCTGTTTCCTGCGTATATCATGTTTACCATATTTGGAAGGACCAAAAAGATGTAATACTAGTAAATACACATAAAATTCCTTTGTGAAACTTACAAAGAGAAATTGATTGCTAAGAGATTATTTTCTATTATGAAAATTAGTTGGATGGTCTTTCAAAAGATTAAAATTTTAGATTCTGCTTTGTTTTGGGGCTTCTCTGGCTTTTCTAGAATTTCATACCTCTAGAATTTTCTGGAAAAATACAAATTCTCAGGTAGTCTCATAATTGAATATATAAATAACCAAAGGAAAAAATGAAAAGTCAAGCATTTTCTCCCTTTCATTCCCTGTCCTTTGTTTACAGATATAAGTATGAAATTCTGTGAATATCAAGGAATAGATGTTATCAACAATTTAAATGTTTCAGAACATAGGACAGCAATGAATAGCCTCAATTCATTCTACAAGGCTAGCAGAACCCTAAAACACAAAACAGACAGAAACACAATAATCAAAAGAAAATATATATGTTATAAACAATTTATATAAACAATACAGTTTAAAAACTGAGGCAAACTATTAGCAAACTGAAATAGCAGTATATAAAAATAATAATTTAATATTAAAGCATTCCAAGAAATCTAATCTATGAATTATATTACACTAATATAAGAGAAAAAAAACACCTTCCAAAGTTGAAAAAGCATAATATAAAATTTACTAGTACTTCATAATTAAAATTATAAACCTTGGAAATTGGGCTAATATTACCCATTGAAAGGACAAAGTAGTGTGAACTTCAATTTTTTAGAAACTTCCCTGCCAAGTCCATGAACTCATTAAGACAGCAATAGAGAAACTAGAAGAGTAAGGTTCCACATTTACACGTAAGAAATGGGATTATGCCTTTTAGGTGGGATCTTCTCATCTAATTCTCCCCATGATCCCAGGAGTTCGGGGCGATTACTGGTCTCAACTCTGTAGGCAAAGAAACCTATATGAAGAGAAATTAAATAACATACCCAGACTGACAGAGTTAGTATTATTTGATTAACCCTTCCTCAAAATTAAGCAAGCTAGAGAAAAACTTTTAATTTCAGGCTAGTTTTAAAACGGTGCCACTCACAGTTACATAAAATATTGTCCTTGAATTGCATTGCCATTTTTGTACTGGCGTGTCCAACGTGAAAACCTGAGATGAGTGTCCCTGTAAAACTGAGTTCCTCTTATTCTTTGATACCATCTGTGATCACATCAACAGGTGTTAATTGTTCTTTTGATAATATCAAAACTAATCCTATTAAGGCTAACAGTGACAGTATGGCCTGCTACACTTAGTACCAAGGTCCAAAACATAAAAGAAGGTATGGTACCCATTTCCGCGTGTAAATAATATACTTTTAACTTCAACGGAGTGGTCAATTCCCTAAAGACATTCTAAGCATCTGCCTGAAGTGCTTAGATGAGTTAGTCCCCCTGTCAAACCAATTAGAAAAGGCAAATTAATTGCAAAGGACATTCATTGTACAATTTACTGGTGTAAATAAAACCCAAATTGTCAGGTAACAGAGGCTTTTATTCTGTGGAAGAGGATGGAATGTCTGTTGGTTAAACATGGCACACACCAATTAGGAAAAATAAAACATTTAATTGCATTCATTCAATGGCCTCTACAGGCATTTGCAAGCAGTAGACATTAACCTTCCATTTTATGTCTTCTTGGAAGCAAAAGGAAAATCCAGAGACCAAGTATTAGCTGGACTATTTCTTAAGCTTTCAGCAGATTTTATTTTCTTTTGGTAAATTGGTAAAAGTTTATCAAAAAGGGGTGTTTGAAATGGCAATATGGAATTTGGCAATAAAGCTTAAATTATAAAGTGATGCTTTTTACTTATTTTATGCAGCTAAAAATAACATATATACAGGGTAGAGCAGAAGTAAAGCCTACTTGAGTGTGGCTGATAGGGTAATATACCCTAATTTATAGTTTTAATTTGAACATTTTACCTAAAATGTCATATTGTGTGGTTGAGTATAACATTGTTATGTTACAGAATTACATGCTTATGATTTTGTAATAAAAGATTTTATAATAAAAGAGGGGTGTGATTTGTGCCAGACCCTGTTGTACACACACACACACACATCTGTGGCAGCAAATGATAATTGAAGTTACCTACATTTGTACTTTGTGTTTATTCTAAAATTAAGTTCGTTAAATAAATGACAACTACATGTATTAGAAATGCATTGCTAAGATGCTAAACTACTAGTGAAGCCTGGCAAACTGACCAGAAAGCTAATCATTTTGTTTTGTCGATCCCTTGTTTCATATGAGCCCCTAATAAGAATAAAGTACTAAGTTGAGAACTGAAGTATGAAAACTGTTATGTCCTAATTTGATAATTGATATTAATTGAGGCTTATAGTTTATTGTTAATGATTGAGAGAAATTTCTACGTCAGTGTAGCTTTTTAGTTGTTCACCTAGTAGTCCCACAAATTATGGTCCAGTGAAAGCAGAGTAGAAAACTAGCTACACAATTTAGCAACACTGGGAGGATAGGCTATTTCTTAAATCTTCTATTTATATGACAGAGCCTACAACAGACTGTGTAAGGTCTGTTTGTTCAGGTTGTATTCTAGGAAAGGAGGCCACATGCTCACAAATAAGCCAAAACATTACCTAGGGAATGGGGAAGGTTCAAATTGTTTAAGCATAAGTGCAAGCAGACATTTCCCCAATTTCTCAAATGTATTCACAAGACTAAGATAAATAAAATAATTGCATCCACTGCCTTTTAAGTTATTTATGTCTTAGAATTAAGTTCAGAATCGTGTCCTGTTGCGTTTCCAACACTAGAAGCACATCTCTACACACCCACACACGTGCGCACGCACTCACACCCATACTTCCTCTCTTGCTATCCAATCCCGTCTGTTTTTGAACCAGAAGAACAATAGATACATATGTGCATTTGTGCATTTTAAAAACACTTCGCGTGCATATAGGTCAAGATGCATTCTTCCTTCTGTAATTAGTATAATTTTACATATGTAAAAATTGGTATTTTCAGAAATGTACTCCTTTTTTGCAGATGAGGAAATTTGGAGCATTTTAGCTCCTCACATTTAGGTGAGATTTTAAACCTCAGGCAGTGCTCTAATGAAATGAGACATTGGCGGGTATTGGGATGGGATGCATACATTGTGCACGTGAGCCGGATATGACTCCTCACGACCCGCATGGCAGACAGAGGTAGGCTGAATAAAGCTCTCCCCACAAAGGTGTCCACATCCTAATCCCTGATAACCATTTTACTTTTAATAGTAAAACAAACAAACAAAAAAGGCTTTGCAGATGTAATTAAATAATGGATCTTGAAATAGAGAGGTTATTCTGCATTATCCAGGTAAGTCCTAAATGCAATGTGACCACGAAGACAGAAATTAGAATGAGGTAGCCACAAAACCAGGAATGTTGGTAACCACTGGAAAATAAGAGAAGAAAAAGCAAATTGTTTCTTAGAGACTCTAGGGAGAATGTGGCCCTTCCAGTATTTTCATTTCAGCCCAGTGATACTGATTTCAAATTTCTGACTTCCAACACTATGAAAGAATAAACATTTGTTGTTTTCAGTCCCCCAGTTCATCTTTTTTTCTTCTCATAGAAGCCACAGAAAACTAATAATTCATAATTAAAAAGACAAATAAGTTCCAAAATTTACTGTCCAGTCAAACGTCTTACCCAACAGGTGCCTATTAGAGTAGACATGTCTCTTTGAAAAGGACGTAACCATTCTGGAGCCAACTGCCCAGGGGACCACAGGCAGTGACTCTAGCTCTGTATCTGAGCCTTTGTTGCTTCTTTTCCTCTCCAGAATTTAGACTAATGATTGGCCATGCATCTTCTGAAGGTTGGAAACAGAACCTGATGTCTGTCAGGTTGGCTGTAGTAAAGTTCTAACATCTTTTGGTGTGTATGGCAGGGGGAAGCTGGACTATAAAGGGCATTTGTTCTGTAATTCATTTCGTATCAACCATAAAACTCAAGTTTCGACTTTGGATGTTACTGACAAATGGGGTTATATATACTGTCATGACATTCTGGGAACTTCAAATTCATGTTTCATTATCATCTGTACTGAACTATCAATTGCTTTATAAGTCCTAGACTTTTCCTACAACTGAATTATTTTGCATTGCTTTTTCAGCTTAGTTAATTTTGTTTAGCATAACACTTCAATGCCTTTTAAATGTTTCACAACTGTGTTTTTATATTTTTTTAATTGTCTTTAAAGATTAACTCAAACTTCTCTTAATGGCAGAGATGCCCTGTTGATTAATAAAGCTGGTATATGATAATATTAGAAAATGAAGTGCATATCATTTAAGTCTGCCTATCCTTTCATCTAATATTGGAGTGACTATTGTATGCCAGACACTGATCTAGGAATTGCACATATATCCCACGGAATTTCTTGCCCTTATCAAACTGACACACAAGTGGCGCTGACCATCGATAAACACACAAGTAAATAAATAAGTAAGTAAATAATGGCGACTGATTATAAGGAAAGAGGGATAGTTAGTGCCAAGTGGAAGAAGTAGTTGTGAGAGCAGGGAGAAAGGTTTTTTATTTTAACTAGAAATCATGGAACCAAGTCCTCATTGATAGTCTGACCTTTGATCAGAAATTATTTATTCACATTATTATTCCTTGCATGTTGCACTATGCACCATAATTCTGACAAGTGTTTTGGTGGAGGCCATGCTGGGACGCCTGACAAAGGGTTATATTTGCCTACCTTGAAGTCAACTGCAGCATTTTAAAGAAAGATAGCTCTAGTCCCAAATTTTCTAGAACAACATCATATATGAACCACTGTGACTCCTCCTGTTCGGGATACCAAGTCTTGAGCTTTTAGGTGAAAGAATAAATTTACTCAGGGGAATCTGTTTGAATGAAACGCACCATTTCATCGTAACAGCAGAAACAATATGAAACTGGCGTATTCACTCACTGGCATAGGAAGCGGTCCCAAACTTGGTCAAATCATCATTTAAATCACTTGATTGACGGGTAGACCCAAATTCCGGCAAACACGTCCTCGGGCTCCATGCCTGAGGCTGTGAGGACTCCCATTCCTGCTGGGAAAGCCGCAGGTTATGACTCCATAAAACAGCCTCTGCTGTTGTGTATTTCGAATTAGTGTCCTTTCTTCTCTCCCCTCACCCCCATCTGGTGCCCTTCCCACTGTGCATAAAATTAAGCATTAGATGGCTGCTTAGTAATCATGATGTGGTTTGTTTATTTGTTTTGGGAATTGCTTATGGGGGGTGCTTTTACAATTATCTTTATTCTCTATAATTAATTTCCAGAGCATTAAATGTAAATTAGCCCTCTGTGTGAAGTGTCAATGCTATCACCTACACAGGGAAAGAGGTTTGACTTTCCAAACTAGGGGGAGTATTCTCTACCTCATTCTGTTAACTCATTGTGGAAAAAACCACTAACATGAGAACACAGAAAAAGGAAAACTTTTAGGAAGCTAATCTTGCTCTCTCTAGCTTCACCTCTTCCCAAGCTCGTAATTGCTTTCTACGGCTTACGCTAAATCCCTGGAGGGCCAGCCCAGGGTGCTGCGGTACACAGGAAGCTAAGATCCAAATTTCCCATAGGTCAGAAGGCCCGGGCTTGATGACTATTAACCCCAGTGGTCAGTTTATACAGAGCAGAGCACGGAGCAATTTCAAATGTACAATGAGCCCAGGTGTCTGAATGTGCTTAGAATTTCTTCGGCATGTTAAGACAGACTTCAGCAATTTTCACATGTAAACAACATAGTAAAATGTTACTGGAAAAGCAGTGTGAAATTTTTCATCAGTCTATTACCCTTCCCTTTAAAGTAGGCTGCTCCAAGTCATACAAACTGAGAACGGCTAAAGTACAACATATATTGTTGGAATATGTCATGTTATACGCAAGTTTCTGTGTCAATCTTGTTATAATCAATTATAATCACTGAATTTATGATTATTAAATGTGGCTGTCCACAGGCAATATACCTCATATCCTTTCTCCTCTGCAAATGTACCAAAAGTGTTAAAAATGTATCTTTAGAAGAGAAGTAAGCTTTAAACAGTGTAAACACTTAAAGCCCACATTTCTTGCATCCAAATAACGTGATTAATGGAACTCTTTAGTCCCACTTGTAAACAAATATCACCCTTATAGTCACAGGACCAGTTTCATAAGTACATGTCACCTAGATGCTGTATTTGTTTTAGAGAAATTTCAAATTCTATTCCTTGTGATTTGAAACATTCTGTGCACAAGACAACACTGAAGTTGTTAACAGAATCTTATGGGGGGAAAAAAGGTCAATTCTCTTCCTTGTTCTCACCTTCATCTAAACACATTTCATTGTGTAACTCACAGTAGGTACAAAGATAATAACAAATATTACAAAGTAAAAGGTGACTTCCTTGTTTCCAGGCACACATCTTCAAAAAAGGGGCAAGGTACGGAGTGGCCAATCAACTACAAAATGCAGATGCCGCATCTCTCATCTGGGATGGGTTAAGAACTTGAGTTCTGGATTGCAATATACCAGGATCCCTGCCCTGCCACCTGCTGGTTATGTGGCTTCTGGCAAATTGTTTAACTCCTGTGATCCTCGGTTTCTTCATTCATTGGGAAAATAGAAATGACAGAGGTTTACCTCCAAGAGTGGGTAAGGATTCAGATAATGTGTGCTGTCGAGTATATAATAAAAACTCAATAAATCTTAGCCATTAACAATGATTTTGCATGATACCTGGGTAACTGTGGAATATGTTAAATCTAGATGTCGCCTTAGAAACCATCCAGAACAGGAGTCACACACCGAAATGCTTCTGAGGCCCAAACGGATAACATATAAAGGGAAACACTGAGTGCGCAGAGGGCCTGGCGCGGACTGTGGCATGGCGTGGAGGGCCTATTGGCCCTAAAATGCGCCTGACTCCCTCCTCCCGCCCACAACACACACAACTTACTCTCCTCCTCTGTGTCTAGAATAAATAGAGCACACCACCAAGCCAGGCTGGCCCATGGCTGCTGGGGTGCAACCTCGGATTTAAGTTCAGCCCCCTCTGTATGTTTTGCAGAACATAAAAGAGAGAAGGATGCTCTTACCCAAATTTGTAGGATTAGTTCCTGGCAAGAGTTCCTATCAGCTCACTCACTTGCCGGGTAATATTTTTCACTATGAATCACCTGAGTCCCTGTGCAAATTTTATTTTTAATCTTAAGTAAAATAATTACTTTATATGCTGCATCTTTCTCTGAAGCCTTTCACAAACCATTGCTTCTGATTGTCCCAGAGTTACGGCAGCTCCAGCAGCAAATGCAGGCCACAGTCCAAGTAAATCCAAAAGAAGGAAGTGGCTTTATTCAAAGTCATTGTTTAGAAGATCTCGAGCTATAACAACCTGAAGGTATGTAACGCATGGGACTCAACTTCACTAAAGATGAGAGTGAAATGTTGTCTGATGTTACTGTTTCCATCTGCTTTAATCATTGAGCTCCTATCTCTTGTTCATTAATGACTTTGCCACTAGGTGGAAACCTTTAAAAGATGATAGCGATTTCTTTTCTGGCAGTTTCAGGTTTAACTCTAACAGAGTCAATGTAAGAAGTTTGAAAATTTTGTTTCCACTGAATTTATTTAAAAAGACAGACCTCTACGTCGCTCTGAAACAATAGGAAATGTAATTCAATTTAAGTCTAAATTATCTTGGAATAGGCACAGGGCCTGGCACGAATAACACCCCTTTTTAATTACAAAATCTCTTACTACAAAATCATAAGCATGTAATTCTGTGACACAACAATATCACACTAAAGCGCGCCATAGGACATTTTAGGTGAAATGTTTAAATTGCTGTCTGCCCTGCCACCGCACTCAAGCAGGCGTTACTTCTGCAGGACCCTGCCTTTTGAAAGAAGACATTTAGAAGGTACATATGCTAAATGTCTAAAGTTCAGTCCCAAATCCTTTGGAAAAGTCTTCCCTTTACTTTTTCCATTTTCCGTATCTTGTGTTATGCCTTGTTAACATTTTATTTTGCATTCTCTACCTAATAATTTCATACGATAGTTAGCCTATTGAAACCACCCACATCTGCTTGAGAGGTTCATTAGGCACTTAACTAGATCTTTATTTGATTTTGGCCTTGGGGCACTTGGCTCTCCAACCCTCACGAAGTTGCCTTTTCATGCTCTGAGCTAGTTTCAACCTTAGAAAAGCCAAAGCCAGCACCCTTGGCAGTGAGGGTAGCTTTCACTGCCATCACTTTGTAGCTAAACTTCTGTTTAAAATTCAAATAATTTTTTTTAATTGACAACATAGCCATTTTCTCATGCTTTCATACTCATTCACTACGAACTTGAAGCTATTTGGATATATTCTCTAACGAAAACATCAATATCGACCTCTTTTTTTTTTTTTTTAATCTGAAAATCATTAAAAGCACCGTGGTTCCAGAAGCAGGAAATAAACTGGCACAGATTTCAGAATAATTTCCTGGGATTCTTTAGAACACACTGGAACATTTATCTGTTCCTGGAGCAGATAAGCGAACTGAGTGACGGGGCTTTTACAACTTGTTTGCCGAGGATTTGAGGGTAGCCGATCCTCCCTCTCGGAGCCACACTACTACGTGTAATTAAAGCTAATCGTTCATAATGTCTGAGCGGTGTCTGGAGGAACAAGGGAGCAGCGTTCCCCACAGCCGAGTTTTGCGCAGCTAACTGGTGACATTCAGGAATGTTCGGGCCATTCCTTACCAGCAGCTGGCAATCCCGTCTGCTGACAGCAGGCGAACAGATTTGATGGATCAGTACTGAGTCTGGAATGGAAATGTTATTTTCCCTAACGTACCCAGATCCCTTTCAGGATGTCTGATACAGCTTTACTTTTGGGATGGGACGTGTAAACCATCTCTAACCATCCATTAATCTAATACTCCTTTAGGGGAGAATCTGTCATATTAAGTCTACGTGCAAATGTTGATTCAAGTAGCCAAAAGAAGGATAAATGTGAAATGTCTGTGGGATCTAGAATCCTGTTATTTTAGAATGATAAGGATTGTGAGACGTAAATACAACAGAATTATTTTATTTTTCCCAATGAGAAAGAGAAAATCTAGAAACATCATATTGTTTTCATGAAGTTCCTATGCAGTGCCCGGCTCTTTTGCACCTCAATCCAAAGATCATTCCGATGCACCTACACTCTTCATTCCACGTGGTTTCTGCAATTTACATACATGAGCATTTCAAACCTCTTAGCAGGTACAACCAGGGGATGGGGCGAGGGGTCAAAAAATATGGATGAAAAATACTGATGTACAGGCCCCACCACATTCTGATTAAACAAGAATAAATCTTGAGGGTAGGGCCCTGACAGAAGTAAGTGTGTATGTGTGTGTGTGTAAGTTTGTGTTGGTGTATCTGTGCACATGTATGTTGTGTTTATGTATTTAGTTCCCAAGGTGATTCTAAAACGCAGGAGGACAGAGAACCAGTGGCTTAGATGTTTCCTCTGCGTTTGGCTGGTACCTTACTGTCAAGGCTCCCCAGCCCAAACTTCTTTTCCTAACAAATGCTTGAAAACACAAACATCTCGCTTCTCACAGAATAAAATGCTGCATATAGAAACTATTTTGGTAAGGCGTTTTATAAAATGTTGTTAGTATCCACTAAAGTTTTAATGTCTTTCTTTGCCCAGGAATATTTTCATTTTAGGAGAACAATAATAGAAATGGGATTTTAATTTCATAGGAGGATTGTAGGTGCATCAAAGGCTGTTAAAGGTATTCTGGGTGAAAGGCATTTCTAGGACCTGGGTGTCTGCTCTACCTTCCCAATGGTTCCATCGTAGTCTGTGCTGCTGTCTGACCTGCTTCCATTATAGAAATAACCTATCACTTCATATCAGTTTATGAGAGTAATAATGTACCAGTGACTAAATGGCCATGCACTAAGCCTTCCATTTAATCATCACAGCTAGGGTCCTCCTTCCCTAGAAAGGAGATGCCACTGTATCCATACGAGAGATGGAAAAAATGCTCAAAGAAGGGAAATTGACTGAGATCATTCAGCTACTTTGCAGTAGAGACTGGCCTCAAAATAATTTCTATGCCACTCCAGAGCAAATGTACTTTAAAATATCCTGCTTCACAAAGCGCAGAGTGACGCGGATAAAACAAAGTAAACCCCAACAAAAACACCTGTCTGGAGCCAGGAAATGAATCAGCTTGACGTTCTCACGGTTGATGTTATTTGTTGTACGCCTTTAGAAGGTTCCTATCAAAGTCTGAATACTTAATTGTTAGTAGACACCTAACCGTCAGCTAGGATCTTGGGAGAATAGTGCTGTAGTTTCTGTAACATCTTATAAAAATGGAGCTTCCACATATTCTTTTTGGAAGAGCGGTTTGCTGTTCATCTTTATCTCTGTTGAAATCAAGTCCCTTATTTGTGACCATGAAAATTTGCAAGAGAATGGTGTATTCACAGAATCATAGCACTTTAATCATAGAGTTGGTGATGCACTTCGAAAAGGGGTGTGGCCATTCCATATCATCTCTTGCACTAGGACTGACAGCCTCCTGACTCCATGCACACTGGGGGACCAGAGGGCTGAGGAGATACTCAGATGAATGTCCCTGGTGACAGGCTATTAGAGTCTGTGGTTCGCATGTCGGATGTGCCCTGGTCTTGGCAACCACCTGGCCCGCAGTAAATGCAGAAGAACGGAAAGCAAAACCTGTCTCAGAGGACGTCAGAAGGAGAGTTAAAATCTTCACTGGGGGATGGTGAAGGAGGGAGATTGATTTGTGGTAAATCCACAGTGTTCCCCACATCTGTAGCCCTAAATTCACTACCAGGTCTGTCTCCCTTGTCTGGCTGCCAACCAGACAGCAGGATGGAAGGACCACCTGGGCCACAGAGACACAGAAGCACTGCCGGCGCAGCACGGAATACTCATCTTCCTCCTCCTTCCTCCTTCCCTCTTCTGGATGCTCACCAGTGCCTCCCCTGCCCCTCCATGTCCTCTTTATTTTTAACTTTTTTATGTTCCCCTAAATTATGCCACTTGGATGTTGTCTTATTTATAAATAAAGTTAAAATCACCAAGAAAAAAGAAGTATTTTACTTTTTAAAACTGTATTTGTTCTACGGGATTTATATGCTGCTATTTATAAAATGCCGATGAAACATATCAAACAAAAACTTTTAAAAATGAGAAAGATATGTGTTCATGTATTAGAGAACAGCATGGTAAGGATGCCAATTGATCTATAGGTTAAATACAGTTTCCATCAAACTCCAGCAAGATGTTTTGTAGATATAAACACACTTATTGTAAAATTTATCTGGAAAAGTACAAACACTAGAATAAATGAAACAATCTGAAAGAGAAGAATAATGTGGGAGGAATTACTCCATCCAACACGAAGGCCTGTTATATAGCTACATGAATCAACATAGTGTGGTATTGGTGGAGGGATGGACACATGGATCAATACAACAAAACAGGGAACAGGAGCAGACCCAAACAAATAGGCCCAACTGATTTTGGACAACATAGCAAAAGCAACAAAATAGAGGAAGGATAGTCCTTTTAACAAATGGTGCTAGCACAATTAGACATCTATAGGTCATTGATTTTCAGCCGTGTGCTGCAAGACTTTGTAAAACATGCAATACCTGACTATTTAGTCAGGGGCACTGACCTCTTTCCCTTAGATTGTCAAATAAAAAAATGACAACGGCCAACACAACAAGGATGAATCAAAACCATACCTATTTTTTTTGTCAGGTTGGCAAAAATTATATTTTCCGCTTGCCACATAACATTAGTAGTTTGTGTGCCATGAGATAAAAAAGGCTGAAAATCGCTGCCACAGGCAAACCAATCAATTGATTTTGAACCAAACAACCATTCATAATCTATGTTTCACACCTTTACCAAAACTTAACTCAAAATGGAGCACAGACTTAAAATGTGGTAAAACTATAATATATTTTTTTAATGAAGACTCTTTTTAGGTTGTAGGGGTAGACAGAGTTTTAGATTTGGCATCAAAAACATGATCCGTAAAAGGAAAAAAAATCAGTAAATTGAACCTCTTCAAATTAAAAGCCTTTGCTCTCCAACAGACCCTATTAAAAGGATGAAAAGCAAGTCATATGCAGACACAGAGGCAAACACACACACACGGAAAAACAGAGAGGGAGAAAAGACAAGAAACAGATTAGAAGAAAATATTTGGAAACAATTTATCCAATCAAGGATACTGTCTAGAGTAAATGACAATTTCTGAAAACTCTGCAGTGAAAAAATGAACAAAAGACACAGACGATTAATAGGCATTTGTTCAGAGATGATGGTAGATAAGTACACAAAAAAGAATTGTTAGCTATTAGGGAAACTTAAATTCAAACTCCAACAAGATGTATATCCAAATGCCTAAAATAAAGAAAAATGACAACATCAAATGCTAGTGAGGATGATGAGAAATGGGCTTACTCGTACACTGCTGATGAAAACATAAAATGCTACAGTCATTTTGGAAAATAATTTAAAATTATTTGAAATATAATTTGTCATGTTCTTTAAAATGAAACATGTAACTATTATATGATTCAGCATCTGCACCCTCGAAAACTTATTCCAGAAAAATGAAAATTGTTGTGATACAAAAACCTTTGCATGAACGTTCTTGGTAGCTTCATCTGTGACAGCCAAAGCTGGAAATAACACATATTTTCTGTAAATGGTGTGTAGTTACACAAACCATGGTCCATCCACACCATGGAATACTACTCAGCGATTAAAAAAAAAGGTTGAGCTATTGAAACACAAAACACCTTGGATTCTCCAAGGAATTATGCTGAGTGGAAAAAAAAAGCTAATTTCCAAGGTTACCTACTATATGACTCTATTCATGTAACATTATTAAAATGACAAAATGATATAATGGAGAAAGGATTAGTGGTTATCAAGCTTCGAGGATACGGTGAAGGGCGAAGTAGGTAGGGAAGTAGATGTGGTTATAAAGGGGCAACAGGAGGGATTATTGTGATGAAATAGTTCTCTATCTATACTTTACTAATGTCAAAATCCTGGCTGTGACATTTTACTATTAATATTGCCATACTGGGTAAACTACATAAAAGGTACAAGATATCTCTCGGTTATTATCTCTCACAACTGCATGTGAATCTGCAATGATCTCAAAATAAAAAGTTTGGTTAAAAATTTATTTTTCTGTTCAAAGTAAGGCCATCAAATTCTACCTTATATATACCTGACCAAAGTGTTTAAGAATTGAAAAACCTTTCTTTCTCTAGATGGCCTAAAACCATGTATTAAAATTATTTTTAGCACATGTGAAAGTGGAAGAGACATGATGTTTAGTTAAGCATGTTTACAAGTAGTTGGGAATTCAGGAGAAGCAGACTTGAACTTTGTAGTCAAGACTCACTTTTTATCCATGTCTATCATCTTGGGTAAGTGGCAGGCACATAACAGACTTTCAAATACTTGGAGACCAGGTTGAGAATGAGAAGTAGATGTGATGGCAATGGTGGTGGTGAGGACCACAGGTTAAGCTCGGGGATCGGGGATGGGGGTTTCATTTTGCAAATCAGAACTTTTATGTGGATGGCAAGGAAGTGACCGGGGTCTAGAATAAGATTATTTGCAATTGTGTTTTTGTCTTATTTTACTTACAAATGCTCTTCACTTTAAAATTCACTTTTTAAAAAAAAACTCCCCTTAATTTTGAAGACTTTAGAGGTTGTTGTGGCTTACTGGTACTACTATTTTTGGTTTTCACTTTATTCTTAAGGTCCCTTGTAGAGCTAACATCACTTCTGACTAATTTATTAACTCGACTTCAGCCTTAGTTAGTTGTACCTTTGCCATTTTCTCTTTTTTACCGATCTTTTCAATATAATGTCACTATACAGAGACCTCTTTAAAATACTGACAGTTTTTTATGAATTAAAATTTTAAGCAAACAATAGAAGGTCACTTAATCCTTACATTTAGGGTGTTTGTAAATGTAATGAATTCCCATGAAACTATGTCTATTAGTATGTATTGCCAATCTCTGTTGAAATGTCCAATTTCTGTTAGAGAAAAAAAAATTCAAACATGAATTTGGATAAGCTGGACATGTTTCGTTTTAACATGTTTAAAAATTTAAAGCAATACTGTATATTTGGGAAT